>PVKS010048032.1:0-12588 GCA_004027875.1 Aplodontia rufa | reverse complement strand
AAAAATTCAGGAAACTCTCTATGAATAGGATGAATGGTTCAGTACCTCACCAAAAAAAAAAAAAAGCCTTTGATGTGAGGCGAAACTACATGCCACTAAAAACTTTTGAAACTACATTTCAGTATATGACTATTAAAACTACATGTAAAATTCCATGGAAAAACATTCTTGTTTCATAAAGCACTAAAAGAGATTGAAGACCATACTTTCATTTCTATGATAACATTACCTATGAAAGCTGATCTCTGTATTATAAATACAAAAGATCCAATTTGGTTAACACCAATTAAATAAAGCAATTTTCTCTACCATGTGGAATTATCATATGTCTAAATGCTGTCAAGCAGTTGCCAAACAAAAAGCATAATTTCTTAAGGTGTGATTTGCTAAAAAAAAAAAAAAAAAAAAAAATTTTTAAATAACTTCTCAAAGAAATACAAATGACCAGCAAATATTTGAAAAAACATTAAACACCTGTAGCAATGAAGGAAATGCATATCAAAACTACCTTGAGATTTGATCTCACATCAATCAGAAAAATAATCATCAAGTATACAAATGATACTAAAGGCTTGTGAGAATATGGAGAAAAAGGAACATACATACATGGTTGGTGAGACTGCAAATTAATAGTAACACTTTGGAAAGCAATGTGGAGATCTTTCAAAATTCTGGGAGTGAAACCACCATATGATCCAGCTATGCCTCTTTTTGGTATTTATCCAAAAAACTAAGGTCAGCATTCTATAGTAATGCTGGCACATCGATGTTTACAACAGTGTAATTCGCAATAGCCAAGTTATGGAACCAGCCCAGATGCCTGTCGATAAAGTAAATACACACACACCACACACACACACACATACACATATAAAGTATATATATACAGAAAATGAGAGGGTGGGGGGCATTAAAACAGAAGGTAGTTTAGAGGGATGGAGAATTGGTATTGAGGAGGAGAGGGAAAGAATGGGAAAGGGGAGGAAGAGATTAATGAGGTAGACCAAAGTATGTGTGTAAACTGCACGCGTGAATGTACCATGGCAATTCCACCTTTATTTATACCTACAAAGTACCGATTTATGAAAACAATAAATGAATTGGGGGAAGGCCAGTGGAGGAGAGGAGAGGGATACAGGGTGAGAAGTGAGGGAAGGGAGGAGGTACTAGGAAGTGAAATGGAACAAATTGCATTCCATGCATTTCAAAATGAGCCCCACCTTTAGGTATAGATATAAGGCACTAATCAAAACAAAAAAGTAGCTTCTCAGCCATCCTTTCCTAGTTCCTTTCAATAATATCAGACATAATATCAATTTCCACTTTCCTTAAGAAGGTCGGTTAAACCCAATTTTCTTTCTATGGGTATGAGATAAGAGTAGAAAATGTCCACATTGCTTCACTCTTCACAAATATGGTGACAGAAAGTATAATCTATCATACTTTGTTTGATCCAATACTTTCTTCTAATCTCTTCTCATCTGCCTCACTGGATGGTTGACCTTTGGAAAATTAAAACTTGCATTTCCATTGTCATTAGTGATCAGGGTGGGAATGGGGGGTGATCCATATTCATTTTTCTCAGAGGCCTTCATCATCCTTAATTACAAACTGAGCTAGCATGGAGAAAGTCAAGACACAACGCATTTGTTTTGCTCCACAGTCAGTAGCTGGGAAACAAACCACATTTACATGAGGAAATGGTAGAACACTTTGGAAAACAGCAATGGCTGTGGGATTCTAGGGGTGGGAAGTGCTCTTGGCAGTGGCCTCCTTCTTATCTTCCATTTATTTTGTAAAACACCTACCTTTCAAAAATTACATTAGTATTGATTTCCTAAAGAAGCTATCTCAACATACATAGTTCTGGAAAGTTGGGATTGTGAAGAGGGAAGATAAACTCAAGGAAAAAAAATTAAGTTTCAACTAATCTGTGATGTTTCACAAATTGCAATTATTTTGAGTTAAATAACATGTGATCTTAATTTATTTATCTTCCTTTTGCTTTTGCTCCCTTCCAGTTGTAACACACCATGCTCTGTACACTTTAGTTATAAAGGTCACTACATGTTTTCTTAACTTTCTTAAATCAAACTTGATATACACTGCTTGATTTTTTTTCCTACTGTTTTTGATGTTAAAAAAAAAGTTGGTCATATATAAAATGATTTTCAAGTATATTGATTCCTATCTTCATAGCAACATAGAAAAAGCAGATTGAATAATTCTCGTATTGATTGAAAATAAAATTTTCACTCAAACAGACTGCTTCTGTCTGTCCATACTTTAATAAAGTCAGTGGCCTATTTTAAATTTTAGGACATTGGTGAAATGAAAATAGTAAAAACATGAATTTGATACTGTCTAGTCGTGATTTAACTTTATGCTTGAGGAAGTGAATGCAATAAAAATCTTTGAAATTAAAAAAATATTGGAAAATAACAAATAAGTTTAATGTGTTTGCAATTGCATTTAATGAGCACATATATACATATAATCTTTTATTTTTATATTATATTTTGGGTTGAGTTTTTAATGCTGGGAGTAGATGTGATTGCCTAAAAGCAGCTTGCAAATCAATATTGTCATTTTGAAAAGGTATTCTAAGATTTCTTCGAAGTTTTTAAGGAAATGTTTTTTTTACAATGAACTACCTTTTATTATGTTAAAAAGTAGACAAACCACAAGTAGTATTTTTATTTCTTTGCTTTTAAAATATTTCATTCTTCCTACTTTTCTTCCTTTATTATTATTAAGAGCAGTTAATTTATGATATTCTACCTTATCTGTAAGCTAACAAATTAGCCATGGCAGCTTCATGAACATTGTCACAATACACAAGACTCCTGACTCAGAGACAAGGGGACAGGAGACAGCGTGACTGCTGCAGTCAGCTTTTTTTGCTGCTGCTGTGACCAAGAATAACTAGAGGAGGAAAAGTTTATTTGGGGGCTCATGGTTTCAGAGGTCTTAGTTCATAGATGGTGGACTCCTTTCTTTGGAGCTCCAGATGCGACAGAACATCATGACTGACTGACGTGTGATGGAGAAAAATAGCTCAGGACATTGCACCAGGAAGTCCAGAGACAGCCCTGCTCTATAAAGACAAATTATATACCCCAAAGGCATCCCCCCATCATCCCACCTCCTCCAGCTGCACCCTACCTGCCTGCAGTCACCACTCAAAACTTATCAGGAGGATTAATGCACTGATTAGGTTAAGGCTCTCATAAGCCAATCATTTCACCCATACACTTTCTTGCTTTGTCTTTTGCATGAGCTATTGGGGGACACCTAGTATTGAAACCACAACAATGACCACAAGTTTGCCTCACTTTTCTTTGTTCCCACCCATCCCCTCAGGCCTGGGATGAACTGAAGTGAATATTGTATAGGCGGTGTGTTTTCATCTTAGTTGAATGACCCCAACCTTAGGAAAATTATTGTTTTTTATTATAATGGGCTAAGTGAAAGCTGCCTCAGTTTTGATCCAAAGGGAAATATTTTATTTTATTTTATAGTTTGTAAATCTTCCCTCTACTCTGTTGGGAACACTATCTTTAGCACCCAGACTTGTTCCTGTGCAAATTATTTTGAGACCAGAAAAAATTGGAATCAGTAGAGAAACATGATGCAACTGGAAAATTGTCTTTCAAAATTATTATTTACATATACAATGATTTCTATGTAAATAAATGTCTACCAAATATAGGGAGTAGCTAATGTAGTGACAATTCATGTAATTTACCATAATACTCTGTAACTGCAGATGTTTGTTTTAGATTGTTTGCAGAGCTGTGACTCCCATAATTTTACTGGACCATTAGCTTTGGTAACTCAGTGAAAATTGTCAACCTCCCCACATTTTAGGGAATGTAGGTTCCAGCTACCTCATTAGCAAGTGTGTTTCTCCCTTCTTGTGACAGTACCTCATACACTCAGACTATGGGAACTTTATATTTCATCTTTTCTTCCACCAGATATTGACTCTGGTATGAGGTGAACATAGCAAACAATACTGCTGAGCCTATCTTGTTTCACTTAGTATAACTTCATCCAAATTATCACAAATACTGCAATTCCCTTGGTTTTAAAGACTATATAGTATTCCACTGTACTTCTATTCACATTTTTTAAAATCCATTCATCTGTTGATGGACACATAAATTGCTTTAAAATCTTAGCTATTGTGAATAATGCTAAAATGAACATAGAAATACATATATGTCTCAATACACTGATTTCATCTTTTTGAGAAATACACCTAGACATTACATTGGTAGTACACATGATAATTCTATTCTTAGTTTTTTCAAAGAATTCCACATTATTAAAAAAAATTATCTGCACTAATAATTTATGCCCTCATGTATATGTGGAACCTAAAAAGTTAATTTCATAAAAGAAAATAGAAAAATATTTACCAGAGGCTGAACAGGGGTTGGAATAGTGAACATGGAAGGAATGAGAAATATATTGATCTAAGGAAGCAGATTAAGAAGAAATAAGTTTTAGTGACCTAGTGCATTGGACAGTAGCCACTGTTCATAATAATGTGTTTCATATTTCAAAGTTAATATTCCCACAATAATAAAATTAAAGCTGAAGATGTGGTGTACGTTAATTAGCTTGATTGGATCTTTCAACAATGTATGCATAGATCAAAACATCACACCAGGGGCTGGCATGGTGGCTAAGCGGTTATGGCGTTTGCATAGCATGTGCGAGCACATGGGTTCAAACCCCAGCACCCATGTACAAAACTAAGAGTCAGAGCAACGAAGCCATGTGAAAACTCAATCAAAATTGATTCTCTCTGTCTCTGTCTCTCTCACTGTCCTTCTCTCTTAAAAAAAAACAAACAAAAAAAAAAAAAAACAAAAAAAAACACCACACCATGCACCACAAATATACACAAATTTTATTTTTCAACTAAAAAATTTAAAAAGCTACTACTTTTCTCAAGGCCTTATATTCACATCCAGCACCATAATACATAGCTGTAGAGGCTCCAGATCCAACACAGCCTTGGAGCCCACAGGTGAGAATATTGCATAATGAACTTGGTTTTCAGAATGTCTATTAACTCAGCCTATCATAATAGACTACGAAGCAAATTTAATAAAGCTACTTTAATTTAATCATTCTCATGATTTTATTTCCTCAATTCACTTTCACTCAGCAGAAATGTACCAAACAGGATCATTCCTTTAAAAATTTTATTTTAGCACAAAGACATGAATCACGTTAAAGTATGGTTCCTTAGACAGTGCTTTTTACTCTTCAAGTTACTTCATTCTTTGTTCTTCCCATATCCTGATTCAAATGGTGAGAAAGAGGGGAGATGGAATTTTGTTTTACAGAGTTCTAAACTCTGATCTCTTTTTGATCCCTCCTAACCTTTCATCCTTCCCACCCCTACCCCTTAAAGCCTGTTATAGCTCTTACACCAGCCTGCGCCCTGGCAGAAGTCTCTCAGGAAGCTAGCTAGCTCAGTGGAATGACACTCAAGTTTTCCAGCTCCACAACTTTCTCAATGTGTTCACTGTGAAACTCACCTATACCAACCACAGGTCTAGCCCGTCCCTTAGAACACTTGGCAAATTAGTGGACTTTCTATCTGTAGAACCAGTGCTATGACTCATAAAAACGGCTCTCAAAATATAATCCAGGCACCAAAAGCATTAGCTTCACCTGGGAACTTAAAAGTTCTCCAGTCTCATCTCAGACCTACAGAAATCAGAATCTATGAGAATGGTGTCATTTTGTTTTCAAGAGCATCAAGGTGGTTCTGGAGCTAAAATTGGAGAGACTTCTCCCACAATTACTTTAAGGCAATGGAAGGAAAAAAAAACCCTGAATCAAAACTCTTGGTTTATAAAAGAGATATTTGTTTATGCATTACTTATTATTTTAACACCTATATATCACATACAGAATCATTTCAAAACATTATGCTATTTATGAGATTGTGGGGGAGAGCTATAATCATAATTCTGGCTAAATAAAAATTTAACCACCTAACGAGAGCAACAGAAATTAAGACAAATGATACACAAAAGGGGAAGAAAGGAAGGAATTTTGCCAAGTGAATGATGAATGTAGAAGCAATGACTCTCGGGGTTCCAAAATAGAGTGTTACAACTCTGATGAACGTCAGCTTTGGTTTGCATTTCAGCAGTCAACATGCAAGGGAGAGAACAGCAGTGAAAATGCCAGGGATGTGATGCTCCATCCAAACAGCAAGCTCATCCTGTGCACCTACCAGATCTGCAGAGGGCACAGGCCAAGAGGAGGGGCTCTCCACTCCTAGCTTTTCAATGGTAGCTGGCTTTGCATACAAATGCCTGTCCTTTCCCCAGTTCTTCTAGTGATAATTCTTGCCCTATATATTCCTTAGAGTGTGACATTCTGGAAGAGGAAAAGGAGGAGAGAATGAGAAGACAAGAAGAAACAGAAATTTTTATAAATCATATAAATCACGTTGTAAAACTAAAAGAAACCAAGATTAGTATCCCTCATCCATAGGGAGACATTCATGGGCATATATTCCATGTGGACGTGCAGAACGACCTCTTGGTTTAATGTACTGCTGTTGCGTTCTTGGACTTCATAATGATGTTATTTTATTTAGTTTTTAAATTTTATTGAGGAGTTGTGATTGTTGCACAATCATGAATGTATATGTAGTAACAATTTGATATGCCCCTGATCCTAAT
Source organism: Aplodontia rufa (assembly GCA_004027875.1). Lineage (NCBI taxonomy): Eukaryota > Metazoa > Chordata > Mammalia > Rodentia > Aplodontiidae > Aplodontia > Aplodontia rufa. Next base: position 5,869 of record PVKS010048032.1, on the reverse strand, counting down.
CCAGAATCATGCCCATATCACCCACACCCCTGTCTCTTGCCTCTTCTGTATTTCCCCCTATAACAGATAAAGCTAAAAGAAACCGGGTGATTTATCCCTTATCCATAGGGAGACATTTGTGGGTATATCTTCCATGTGGAGGTGCAGAGCACCTTTTGGACTAATGGACTGCTGTTGCATTCTTGAATTTCATAATGATGTTTTTGAACAGAGGGCTTCACATTTTCATTTAGCATAGGAGCACACAGTCTTGTAGCTATCCTGTTTACTGACTCATGGTGATGCTGAAGTAGTATAGTGGCACCTGTGGACCAAGAAGGTCTTGTCACAGGTAAATGCTTGAACAGTAATCAATATTGACACTCATCAGACAAACACATTGATAAATCTCTTAGTCATTAGTAAATAAGGGTGATAAAGTGTACTTGACTTCTATTCAGGAGGGCCTGGTTTTTTTGTAACATTTGATTTCTAGTGTGAGTCCATGACATTAGCATACAGAATTCGTATTCTTACTTACTCATCCTCCAGCTATGTATGGAACAGCTAAAATGTGCCTAATATTTCACTTAATATTGGGAATGTGATGATAATCAATGGCACACTCATAAGCATTTCATTATGAGAAAGATTGTACCAGTATGCACTGTAATAAGTGCTCCAAAAGAAGGGTTTTGATTCTTTTGCAGTTTATAAGTCTCTTGATTTAATGAGAGCAGAAATAGAGGCAAGGGACTGAGAAGGGGATTAGAGACATTTCCATGAGGAAGTGAGGTTTTGAGTGAAATCAGAAGCATGGTGGAATGCCCTCTCTCCCAGGGATTTATAGAAGAAATGAATTTGTGTCTTTCCAGGTGACACTTATGTACGAACCCTCTAAGATCCAACTGGCCAAGAATATCCTTTACTGCAAATATGTGGAACCACTACCAAAATGGACAGATAACTAATTTATCACACATATTATGCATGTAAATGCTTCTTTAGTTATCCTATCTACCACTTCCTTATATTGTATATCAGTAAAAGAAAGAAAAGCAGACTTCAACTGTTATGATCTGTCACAAATCACATCTGTCTAGGCCCTGTGAAAGTACTTCATCTTTGTCAGATTTTCATCACTAGCAAAACAAAATAAAAACAAAATCAAAACAACTTTTTGAACCATTTGTTAATTCTATGGTATCAGATTATATTTCCAGAAAACCATAGGAAAAAGATCTGTGTTAGAACAATTTATTTACAAAGTGAGATAAGTCAGTGTTTATTTTTGTTTTCTGTAAAGTTCTGATTTTTATTATTATTATTTTATACAACGATCCCTGCATGAAAGTACCTTTGATTGAAAAAGCACCAAGATTGAGCAACTATTTATAGAACAGGTATTACTAGTCAGTCACTCTTCCACTGGGTGCAAGATTTCAAGCTAAGTATATAGTTGCTTAACACTTTGCATTTCTTATCTAACTCAATTAAAGAAAATGGGTCAAAAATCTTTGACAAAAATACAGAGTCAAAAGAGAAGTTAGGTTATTTGTTAAACTCATCAACTGTTTAATTATTTCCTACTTTAAAATATTAAATTAAAAATTTAAAATAATAAATCAAGGTGTAGGGACTAATTATTTGTGATGTCTAACTTGGTTTCTATAAACACTGCTCCAGGAATCAAAAATATCTTAAGTGCCCTTGTGTATCAATGTTATTTTTGTAACTTATAATCAATCATGTATTATGCTTGTAGTATTAAATTTTCTTTTTCAAACATAAAAATAAAATCCTCAGTGTTTAAAAAAAATCTGAGAGTACAACATCCTTTAACAAAATGAGTGGTGATAAGTGGAATTCTAGACAGTTGGAATGATTAAGATCTTTCAATGTTAGTTCATCTCAGATGTCATAATAGCTGTAAAAGTGTTAAATATGTTTGCCTAGACTTAATCAGAATATCACAGCTATCAAACTGTGTTCAAATATTGCTACTGTGACTTTTTTATTTATCCAAAAGAATTTCCTTCTCCATCTCCATCCTGGCTGGCTTACTCTCTTGTTCAGACCTCCGTTTAAAAGCCCTCCAGATGTTTTTTTTTTTTCTCTTTTTTTCGTTTTTTATTAATGAGTTTAGTTGTTGTACAATCAAATGCTTATAAAATAACAAACAATATGATATGCATTTGATCCAAATCCCTCCAGATGTTTATGCCAGTTTTTTTTTTTTTTGAAGAGTTCAGACTCAGTCTAATGTTAATTAATTTAGAATTTTGGGTTCCTTATAAACTGTACCTGGATCCAGAGGAGAGATTAGCAAGGAGAGAAGACATGAATTGGATAGGAGGTAAAGAGGACCTAGAAGATAATAGAAAATAAACTAATTCAAACTGAAGGCCCAGGACAGAAACCCCTCCAAGTTTGGCCTCATCATTGGAGGCTTGTGGTCTGGGTTTGGACTAGTTACAATCAGCGTTAACAGTGGGTTGCTTCCTTTCACAAAGGGTAAATTGAGAGGATAAGTTAAACTATATTAAAACAGATTTTATGATCCACTCTCCCAAGTCCCACATGCCCTAAGTACCTCTATATTATCTCTAAAATCAGGACAATCTAACATTTTATTAATTTTGAAATTTTCTTCTAATTTGTCTCAAAGAAAAAATTGTGCAAGAACAGAGGCCATGGATGAAATTACAAAATGCAACCACATTCAGATCAGACAATTTTACACATTCATTTTTAGAAGAATCATTGCATCTATAGACACTTCTGTAATATGTGGTCTTATTTAAATATGGCACAATATATAGTCACGCATAAGTTTCCACATGGCACTATGAATAGAAGTGAATTGCAAATATCTATTGCTAGAATTTTGGAAATATGTGTCATGACATTTAGCAATCTATCTTTTGTGTTCATCTCAATACTTTAAGTTCTTGGATGTTGTTTATGTATAATCCCCCAAAATAATATTGAGTCAAATTATAAAAGTCAGGATAGATTTATACAGAAAATAATGCATTCAGATGATAAATTAATTATTTTAGTGAGATGATAATTTAATTATTTTCTGAGTGTGAACACTTTTCAATTTGAACACAATAACATACAATACTGTTCACATGAAACATTTGGACTTGTAGCTCCTCTTACATAGTGGACTTTTGAGAATAATCCATTTAAAAGTTAATATGCTGCTGTGGTGGTAGAGTGGTTTTCACAAGTATAACTTTCATCTAGGTAAGAACCTGAAATATAAGATTTGTTGATTTTTATTTACTTAACCTCTCATTTTTTGGGTGGGTATAGCAGATAGGATAGCTTGCAGACAGATTGATATAATGAAAGTCATAAGACATGGGTTATTTTACTATACTTAGTTTAAGTCTAGTCTTATATTCAAATGAAATCATAAATGCCTTGAGTAATATTTGCTGATTTCAATACTGAGTATAATATCCCTGGTCATAAATATTTATTTTACTTATTAAATATATTGGACTTACATATTAACAATTTTTTTAATTTAAATTTATTTCTAATTGATACATAAAAAGGTTAAAAGTGCACAATTGATGAAATAACTTGTGATATTCAAATGTGTATATGTTCTGTAATGTTCCAACCAATTTAAACATATCAAACTCTGAATATTTATAATTTATTTGTGCCAAAAGCATTCAAAAGCCATGACTTTTTGAATACATAGTACATTATCATCATCAATAGTCATCCTACTGTGCAAGAGTACATCAGAGCCAGAACTTCTGAGTCCTAACTTTAATGTAGTAACCATTGATCTACTGCTCCCCTTTCCTTCCTCCTTTCTGCTTTCTCAAGCCTATGAAAACCAGCAGTCTACTCTCAAGTTCTTTGAGATCATCTTTTCCAGATTATACACATGAGGTAGATCCTGTACTTGCCTTTCTGTGCCTGGCGTACTTGACTGAATGTAACAGTCTCCAGTTCCATTTGGTAAGGTTAGGATAGCATGGTATCATATCCACAAACCTGTTCTTTACTGACTCATTAGCAAATAGACACACTCAACGTCTTTCCTTTTCTTGTTTATTGTGAGTGCGGCAATTACTACAGATGTTCAGAAGTCACTTCCACATACTGATTTAATTTCCTTTGGATGTGCAGATAGGAATGGGATTGCTGAATCATATCCTAGTTTTATTTCTAATTTTTGCGGACCCTCATAGTGTTTTCCATACAGGTTATACTAATTTACATTTCTGCCAATGTACAGTGTTTCCTTTTTTCTGTATCCTCACCAGCATTTGTTAATTTTAACCTTTTTGATTATGCCTTCTAGCAGGTATGAAATGATATCTCATGGTGGTTTTGATTTGTATTTTGCTGATGGTTAGTGATGTTGAACATTTTTTTTCATATAGCCATTGATTATGTCTTCTTTTGAGAAATGTCTATTAAAGTTTGTTGTTTTTCTTATTTTCCTATTGAGTATTTTGCCTTCTGTATGTATTCCAGATATCGACTTGTCAGATGTACAGTTTGCAAATACCTCTGTCATTCTGTATGCTATCTCCTCTCTGTTGATTACTTCTTATTTTGAGTAGAAACTGTTTTGATTGATGTAATTCTATTTGTTTATTTTTGCTTTTGTTTCCTGTGGATTTAGGGGTCTTATAAAAATATTTGCATATTCCAATGTCCTGAAGCCTTTCTTTTATGTTTAATGTTCTAGCTTCATATGTTCATTTCTCTCATTTAATTTGTAAAGATTTGTTTTTGTTATTGGTGTTTTAGAGAGAAAGTGAAAGAGATTCAATGACTTATTTACTTTTTCACCTGATTTTTATTTCTCTGACACTGAGTTGCGTATGTGGTGCTGGGGTTCAAATCTGGATCCTCAAGGATTCCAGGCAAGAATTTCACTGCTAGCCACCTCTCCAGTCTGTAAAGCAATTTTGAATTGATTTTTGTAACTGGTGAGAGATAGGAGTCTAGTTTAATTCTTCTGTGTTTATCTCTGATTTTCTAAATACTTTTTTTTTTTTAATAAAAGTCTGGTTTTCTCCAATGCATGTTCTTAGCATTGAACACTTGAAAATCAGGTGCCTGCAGATGTGTGGGTTTACTTATAGACTCTACATTCTGCTCCACTGGTCCATATGTCTGTTTTTATTCCTGTACCATACTGCTCTGATTACTACAATTTCATAATATATTTTCTTCGTCTTGCAATATCACTACATATGTGTCTATTTCCCCTTGGACATGTTAATATTTGCTTTATATATTTGGGTGCTCAAATATTTTGTGCACATAAACTTTAGCCTTTTTATTTGCTCTGGCTGAATTAATGCCTTCATTATTATATAATTTTCTCCCTTGTATTTTCTACTGCTTTTGATCGACTGTTTTAGCTGATATAAAAATAACTTTCATTTGGCTTCTGTTTACATGAAACATTTTCATCCTTCAGCCATACTCTCTGCATGTCCTTAAAGGTTACTTGGGTTTCTTATAAGCCTCATAGAGCCAGGTTTTAATTTTTATACATTCAGTCACTCCATGTATATTTGTGTAATTTATTACCATTTCACTTTAATATAAGTATTGAAAATCTTGATGTCTTACGACTGAATTTTTATAACTTATTTTTTAGTTTTATTACAGTTTCTTCATTTCATTTCTGTCCCTTGTCATTAATTGATTTATTCTTGTATTGTGGTTTTAGTCCCTGCTTTGTGTATTACAGATTTTTGCTTTGTGGTTTGAAGTTTTAGAAGCATACTATAATTATAAATATAAGATTAAAAAGTGAAAATAAGCTAATAAGAACACTACACCTGCATTCCATTTCTCCCCACAATTTGAATTTTTCATGTTCATACAGCCTACC
>PVKS010048031.1:0-12568 GCA_004027875.1 Aplodontia rufa | reverse complement strand
AATGCTCAAGTGCTGCTGCCTTTCATCATTTGTCCATTCCCAAGACTCACTCCCAGGGCAGTGATGGTGATGGTGACACTGCTTACCTTAGCTATATTATCTTAGGTAGAGAAGAACTAACTTTTTTTTTCTTTTGGTACTGGTGATTGAACCCAGAGGCACTTTACCACTGAGCCACATCCCCGGCCCTTTTTTATTTTGTATTTTGAGACAGGGTCTCACTAAGTTGCTCAGGGCCTCGCTAAGTTGCGGAGGCTGGTTTGAACTTGCGATCCTCCTGGCTTAGCCTCCTGAGTTGCTAGGATTACAGGTGTGCACCATTGTGCCTGGTATCCCTCTCTGGGAAGAACCAGGAGGGCCCAGGCTAATCCAGGAGAGTCTGGTTGTGTGCTGCTTTGGTTTAAGTAACACCAACTCCTGTATGTTTTCTTTCTTCCTTGTTCCCCGAGCCGCAAGCAGAGAAGTGTTTCCAAGCCTGTGTGTAGGCCAAGAGGTAACTGCATTGAATAAGTCCACTTCTGAGTCATGAACTGATGCTCTGCTTCCTGAGCCAAGGAGGGAGCCAGCCTCCAACCCAATCTTGTCAGAGCTTGGGTGTGCCCTGGGCACCAGAAGCTGGCCTGCCTTAGAGCTAAGGAACTCAGAATTGGAAAGCGGTACCAGGTACATCTGGGCCTAGGTGCAGTCTGAAGGCGGAGAGAAGACTTTGTGCCAGCCTCCATTCCAGTTCCAGCTTAGTCACTGAGCTGCTGTGTGACCTTGGGCCTGCTATTGTATCTCTCTGGGCCTATTCCCTCTTCCATAAAGTATGAATAAGAAGAACACCTATTTTATAGGAGCATTTGGAGATGGAAATAAGCAACTACCGTAGTACCTAGTGCACAGTAGACCCTCAATGAATAGTCAGTATGGTCCCAATTTCCCCTCTTCCCCTGGACTTCAGCCACAGTGTCTTGAAAGCTCTGGCAGGATTCCGGTACCCTTCAAAGACCCAGGCATGCTCTACCCCAGCTGGATAAACTGATATGCAGATGGAACTAAGCTCTTGCACCTAAAATCTCTGGCAACTCCCTCCACCCCTCAGAATTCCTCCATTCCCAGCAGAATGGACTAGGCAGGGGCGGGAAATGGAGACCTAGGGAGCTGTGGACCTGCTGGGTCTAAGTAGAGACTGTTCAGAGCGGTAGCTGGATGCCTTGACCCAGCCTTGGCTTGGACCCCTAAAGAAAGGTGCAATGGGTCTCCCCAAACTTTCTTGGACCACTAATTGTCATAAAGGTGCGTGGTCGTCTGCACCCCTGGAGGAGTGATATTAGGATGTGGTGGGAGACCCAGCTAGAGGCCCTTGATGGGTGTCCTCAAGCAGCCCCTATGGTCTGCGCCTTGATTGGTAATTGAAGGAGAGCTTCCCAGGCCTGGGGGACAGCCGTGCTGCAAGGCAGTGGGTTTCCGTGGTAACCAGGCTCAAGCTGATGGTGAAGCTCCAGAACAGAGCAGAGGCCAAAACACAAACTCATGAGAGGCTTGCGCTGAAGGAGGGTCCGAGGAGTTAGCCTCGAAGGTCCCTCTTAGTTCTAAGATCCTGTGAATCCCGCAGCTGTGCCTGGCAGGCCCTCGCCATCAAGGGTCTGCTCTTGGCCTTGGTAGCACACAGGGATTCCAAACACCTGACACTTACCTCCCTGACTCCCCTGGGGCCTCTGAAGCGATCTTCAGTGTGGCCTGAACTTTAAACAGTCTCCTCAGGCATTTCTAAGGTGCAGCCAAGGTTAAGAACTAATGATAAAAAGGCAGGCAGGCAAGGCAATAATAATTAATAATAGTAATGGTGATCATAATGTACGTGCCAGGCCCTGTGCTAACTGCCAGATATATATAATGTATAAGTGTGTGTTTATGTGTGTATATATTATATACATCTCCTTTAATTTTTATTGTTTTTAAGAGAGAGGGACAGTGAAAGGGAGAGAGAAACAATTTTTATTTAGTTTTTCTTGTGGCCTTCGTTGTTCTGAGACTTCATTGTGTATGTTGTGCTGTGGTTAGAACTCGCGTACTCTCACATGCCAGGCAAGCGCCAGAACCGCTGAGCCACTGCTCCAGACCTCCTTTAACTCTTATGATAATTCCCCTTTTCCAGATGAAAAAGCACTCTCGGAAGGGTAAGAGACTCTTCAAGGTCAGAGAGTAGTAAGAACTAGCATTCCATCCCAAGACCGTGGGATATCAAAGCCCAGCTCGGCCACCACTGTCATTGCTACTATTGCAGCAATGGGGAAAATAAGATGGTGATGCACAGGAGACAGGCCCCTCAGGGACACTTGACATCCCAGCCAGGGGTCCCCTGTGCTCAACGTGAAGTTCCTGTGCCACCCACAACATCTTGTCTGGTTGGATGAGAGCACTGGCTGGTCTCAGGAAGGCCTTGGACAACCCAGTCATTCATTCGGGAGAGCCCGAGACCTTGAACTTAGAGGGCTTGAATCATGTTCTCCAGTTCCAAGTTCTTGTAATGAATGGCAGTCTTTCAACTTGGGACACAGCTTCAGATGAGATTTTGCTCCCAGGGGAGGGAGGCGTGGTTGGGAAACACACTTTGTTCACCAGGTGCTTTTGGTTTACAGCAGACTCAGAAAAAAGTCAGGAGCCAGCCATAAAGTAGGGCCAAAGTCTTTTTATTTGCAGTTTCATTGAAATTTAGTGAAAGGCAAACCCAGCAGGTACCTGTTTTACTGGCAGTAAAAGGAAATTGGGCAGCAGTTATTTAAAAGGAGTTGGAGTTGTTTAAATCTAAAATTTAGCGGTATGTGTATGTTTTAAGAGAAAGTTTACAAGGCTTGGGGATTGGGGTTGAACTGTTCTTGACAAAATGACGTGGAAAATATTTTCCTTTCTTATTTTAAACCTTCCCCCTTTGCTGTTTGTTTTCTAAATTTAGCAGTCCAAGAAGCAATAAGCAAATCTAGCTGGGGAACAAAACTGAAGCACGTCAGGCAAATCTCAAAGTTTAATCTAAATGATGGACTGGAAAAAAAAAAGCAAAACTCTCCAAGATGAGAAGTAACTCTCCCCATTTTATAAAGCACAGTCATTATTCCAACTTAAACAATTTCAGATGTGATTGACCTTATTGGACACGGAAGTGCTGCATCTGGCACTCCCTAAAAGGACAAAGACTGGGAAGGGAGGTGCAGCCTAAACTTGAGCCAAGAGCTCTCCACAGGGGGCTGGAGGAATGTGGGAGGCTGATCAGGCTGTCACTCACCAGCTCCCAGTCCTCATCCCTCACCATGGCAACGCAAGGGCTTCTTAGATGGTCCAGATGGAACCCCCACCTCAAGGCCTAAACACAGCCCTGCCTGCCAGGGAGCGCTGGGAATGTCCCACCCGGCCCTGGACTCCAGCCAGTGGGCCAAATCCGGAGACCCGGCATGCAGCTCGGAGAGGACAGAGAGGATGCCTGCACCTCCACTGTGTCATTCCCATTGGTGCCCGATTCCTGGGTGTGGATTTTTACTTCGGGAGAACGGGCTTCTGTTCATTAAAAGGACTAAAGGACTGATGTCTCTGAGCTCTTGGTTTGTCAAGCAGGACACCCAACTCAAACTACTTTAATAAAGAGAAAAAAGAAGAGAGAGCAGGAAAGAGAAAGGAAAGAAAAGGAAGGAAGGAAAAAAGAATTGACTTAAATGGGTGGGTAGAGAGTTGAAGAGATAGTTTGAGAGATATGACTCGACTCTAAGGACCCAAATTGTCAGAGCTCGCTCTTGCCCTCTTGGCTCTTGCTGGTTTTTTTTTTTTTTTTTTTTGTTGTTGTTGTTGTTTGTTTGTTTTGGTATCATTTGTCAGACAAGATTCTCCCATATGATGGGCAAGAAGATTCTTATTTCCCAAGCTTCGCAGAGCTGATAAAAGGATCCCATCATATAGAAAAGCCTCAGGGAAGATTCCAGTTGGCCCAGGTTGAATCTAATGACCATTCCTGAACCAATCCCTAGGGGCACAATGATAAGATTGGTCTAGGCGCTCTGGTGCTGGTTCTGTGGGAGTGCTTGGGGTGTTGGTGGGAAGGGGACAGTGAATGACAGCCTTGCCAGGAGCATGAGTGGAGAAGATTCCTGAGGCAAGCTAAAGCTACCCTGTCACCTGCTTGATCCAGCTCAGTTTCAAGTGTTGAGTTTGGCCAAGTGTGTGTGTGTGTGTGTGTGTGTGTGTGTGTGTGTGTGTTGGGGGACAAGGGGCTCAAAGTCATGATCACGCATCGCTCATGTGTTCAGTATCCATCGTCTTCAAGGAACGTGTAATCACCCAGGAATTGTGGGCTTTGGGTCCCTGTATTAAACAAAGCAGACAATCTCTACCCTGCTGACACTTATACTCTTGCAGTAAGAGATGGCCACAAAGATGAAATAAATAAGTTAAATGCATACAGACTATCGGTTGGCGGCCAGTTCCATAAGGAAAAAATGAAGTGGCAAAGGCAGGGGTCAGGTGTTCATGGTTGGGGAGGCTCACAGAGGAGGCAAGGTTTGAATGGAGCATTCATACATGTGGGAGAGAAACCTTCCAGAAGGAAGGCAGAACGAACCAAAGGGCTAAGGGGAAGGTACTTGGAGGGTTCAAGGAACAGTGAGGATGCCAGTATAGCTGGAGCAGAGAAAGTGAGGGCAGCAGTAGAGGCTGAGTCCAGCAGAGTGACAGTGCACACTGTCTCATGGTCACAGTGAGTCCAGGGCTTGTACTTACTCTCTAGGGAGAGGTCACTGAAGGGCATATAACGTGTTGGAGGATCCCATTTGCTTACTGTGTTTTCTCTTTGAGTAGCTACAGTAATTTGAGAGTAGGGATAATATTTAGATATTCATTGATCCATTCCTTTATTCAGTGAGCACCTACTATGTGCCGGGTGGTGAGGGCTCCCAGGAGCAACTCACCCTTGTCGTGAAAAGCAGAGGAGAATGTAGCGTCGGTGCACATTACAGACGCCTCAGCCTGACACAAGAATTCCAGAAACAGCCACAGTATCCTCACCCCTTCCAGGAAGGCCTTCAAGCCCAGAGATCCATCTCCATCTGGTTCAGCTACAGCTCCGGATGGTCCCACAGCCCAAGGCCAGATGACACATTTACTCCCTCATCCCTGCCCTGCTTCACTAGCAACATGAATGGAAAAATGAGATAGCAGTTCTCCGTTCCGTTTTAGAAGAGCAGAGAAGGAAAACAGCATTCACTGGTCCCTGGTCTGTGGTCACTGCCCAGCTGGGCAGGGGTGGGGTGAGCTTCCATGGTCAGCTGCTGTACTCTAAGCTTGGGTTGGGGGTTTCTTTCTGACCCTCCATTCTTGGCATGGGGGGGCTTGGGGATAAATGGGGACCTAGTTTTGAGATACTGAGTGGGAGGCATCCATGAGACACTCAAAGGCCCACAGGCATTGAAATCAAGAAGGACACTAAAGGAGTTCAAGACCTGCAACAGCCTGAGTTGCGTTAGTTGAGCTGGAGATTAGACATTAGAGGCCCAAGGGCTCTGTGAGGTGCCTGGAGCGAGGCTGGCGAGGGGCGGAAGAGAAGGAAGTCAGGGCCCTGCGGGTCATGGAATTACCGTGAGCCACATCCCACCCTCAGTCTGTCCTTCTCTTGGCTGACTCAGGGCCAGCTGATATTTCATCTCCAACCTAGGAGGTTGCTGGGTCAACGTGGACGAAGAGCTGAGATCCCTGTGAGGAAGTGGGCCTGGTGTTTCCGTGGCACCCTTCTTGAAGACATTCTTCCACAGCATTCTCTGTGGCCTGAAGAAGCTGAGTGAGGAGAGGGAAGGTGGCAGGGTGGGGAGCAGTACGGGAAGCATTCCTCCCATTTCTGGCACGTAGGTGGAGCCTCGCAGGGCTTTGTTGAGTGAGTGCGCCAGCATTCAGGAGTGAATGAATGCTCAGGTGTCCAGGTGAAGGAGCGCAGGGTGTGCCCCAGGGCTGGCGGGTGGGTGGCTCTCGACCAATGTTTTATTGGGCACTAGTGAGCATGGGATGAGGACTCAGAGGTTTCCTGAGCCCACAGAGTGGCCATAAGTCCTAAATGAATAAACATGCTTACTTTCCACACTTGACTTGTAAGATAATGAAGTGATAGACTCTCCCTTTGGGAACTTCTAAAACTCCCCCCTCCGCAGTTTTTCTTTAATTTTAGCTTCTCAGCCATTAAATGGAAGCTTCTTTCCATTCTCCTGACCCAGATCTGGGAGGAAGGGTGGGAATAGCGCTAGCACCATTATTGTCCTGGGTGGGAGAGACACAGAGGACCACTCTCCTTTCCATTCTCATTCTCTGAGTTGGACAGCTTGGATTCTTCTGGCAGTTCAGGGATCAAGCCGGAACATTCCTCTCCCTCCCTCCCTCCCTCCTTTTTTCACCCTCCTGCCTTTCCTGAAATGGATTTTGAGCCTTGGGGGGGTGGTACTCTGCCACATCTGCTCAGTCCCTGGCATGGCACTAACTCAGTGTATTACAGTGTCACCCTCTGAGCACACGCACCCTGAGCACCCATGGCTAGCATGGGACTGGGACACAAGGTCTCCCTGGATCTGCTCTCAAAGAGCTCCATACAGGCTACTAGGACAAGAAGCTACCTGAAAAGGTGACAGCCCTGCAGACAGCCCCAGCCCAAGAAGGTTGGGATTATAGTGAGACTCTAGAAGGATGTGGGGACTCTGAGGTGCTGGTGGGACTCCCTAGTATCATCCCACTTGGGGGTCCCTTCTCCAACAGGTCCAGATGCCTTGCTGGGCCATTTCTATAGGAGTAGGCCTGTGGCCAAGTCCTTATGCTAGGGTTCTATGAATGGAAAATTCTCATCCTCCTTCCTGCTTATTCAGCCTCGGGCTGCTGATTGGGTGGGAGGGCTGGAGATGGGACATACTCATCATTGATGATATTTCATGGCACTCTGGGGAACATCTGGCCAGCAGTTTGGTTCCAGTCGTAAGATGTCAGGATGCATCCATCCATCCATTCATCTCTGATGTGTCTCCCCCGACCCCCATATCGCTCACTGGGGACTCTGGAAGCCCAGGGCAGGATGTGGCTAAGGAGGAGAGGCTGGGTGATGGCATCTGTCATCCATCATTCCCCGGCACTTAGTGCCAGTGACCCGGTGGGTCTGACACAGGATGGCGCCAGTAACAAGCAACAGTCCCAGAGAAGCTGCATCGTGTGCGCTGGGTTCTGGAGGTTCTGACATTAGCCTGTGAGGGCTCACTTGTCCTTATGGGCAGCTTTCTGCAGCAGCTTGTCCAGGGATGGGGCACCTCCTATATGACGAGCCTGCTTTCAGGCCCACGTTCATCCCCAGGAGAGGGTCAACCTGCAGTGTGGTTAGCAGTCTCCACTCCTGTTTCTGATCCTCTTTAGGACACCTTGTGTTAGGAGGCTGGTGCCCTCTGAGACCCATCTTCAAAGAGCTTTGGTTGAGAGTGTCTGAATCCACCCCTTATGACTTAGTAGCTCTTACCTGGGGTACTTTTTTGAAAAGCCTCTTTAGCCTCAGTTACCTCATCTGTACGATGGGGGAGAGCTGGGGCAAGGTACAAATGAGGTGATGCAGTTGTCTCCACCTGGAATGTACTAAGCACCCAACACACAGTGGAACCCTCTGATGCTGACTTTTGCCTCAGGTGACAGGAACACCCTCCAAAGGCTTTGATGAGAAGGCATACTTGTCGGCCAAGCAGCTGAAGGCTGGAGAGGACCCCTACAGGCAGCACGCCTTCAACCAGCTGGAGAGTGACAAACTGAGCCCAGACAGGCCCATCCGGGACACTCGCCATTACAGGTATGGCCTTTGTTGTGTGGACCAGAAAGAAAGGTTGAGAAAGGGCCGATATTATTTAGTTTGTTTTCTTTCATTTGCATGCATTTAAGAAATAAGGAAGATTTCCTCAGTCTAGTCACTTAGATATTGAAAAACCCGCAGTTGCCCTCCTGCCTCCTTTTTATTTTGCTGGCCTGCTCAGGGCCAGTAAAGGTCATGGAAATCCCCTAGCTGGGACCAGCGAGGCTGCTCAGCACCTCATCTGGTATTCCAGGAAGAGTGACTTGCCAGGGGACTGCAGGGAGGTTTGGGAGACAGGTGAGGCAGCAGCCAGGAGGCAAATGGTGGAGAGCTCCAACCCCCTCCCAACATCCCTTCCCTCCTTTTCCTCCTGCCCTGCTGCCCCAACTCCCCAGCAACAGCCAGCAGTGCTTCCCAGTGTACCCTTCACCCCGTGCTCGGCGTTCCTGAAATCCTGTGCTGCTGTGTCCTCCCTCCCCTGGCACGCGCAGCTTCCTCAGCCTGAACACGCCTGCCCACCCCTCCAAGTCCTTCGAGACTTGGCTCAGTGTCTTCTCCTCCTGAAGGTTCTTCACCACTCCCAGCTAGTTCAGGCCCTCCTCAGTTCTCAGTGCAGACTCTAACGGAGCCACCAGGGCACTGTTGCTGGTCCACCACTCTGCCCACAGCTTTGAATGACAAACAGGAGCTGCAGCTGTGTACATAGAGCTGGGCTGAGCCTGATTTGAGGGCAGGCAAGAATGACTCAGGAGGCAGCTACTCTATTACACAAAGCGCCTGGTTCTCACACCTTCCTGGTTGCTCGCAGAAGCATGCCCAGGGTCCAGGGGTCTTGGTCTCACTGTCTTGACCTTCAGCACTGTCAGCCTCCAGAACCCCCTCATGCTGCCAGGTCTGATGGCCACTTCCAGGTCTCAGGAGTCTTTTTTCAGTCAACCCTGGGACAGTCTCCCCTTGTGGCCTTTTATGGAAGCCCTAGCCATGGCTGACCTCGTCCTGGTAGCTTGGAGGATCTACCCTCCCAAATCCGTGAATTGAGGGCTGGCCCGAATCACTCTGCCCCACTGCTAGCTCATCCACACTCTGAAACTTCTCAGATGTTCACTGAGAAACTTAAAGGAGGATCGCCAGCTGGGTGCGATGACTCATGCCTATAATCCCAGCGATTTGGGAGGCTGAGGCAGGAGGACTGCAGATTCAGACCCCTGTTTGAGACCCCATCTCAAAACAATTTTTTAAAGGGGCTGGAGATGTAGCTCAGTGATAAAGTGTTCCTGGGTTCAATCCCCAGTACTGACCCCCCATAAAGAGGAATTACCCTTCAGAATATGCCCACAATAAGGCTCTTCCCATCCAAGGCAGTGGTGATGGGGAAGTGCCAAATGCTTCCACTGGACCCAATCTGAGAGCTGAGGTGGGTCAGGGTGTGTGTATGTGTATGTATGTGTATTACGTGTGTTCAAGTGTGCGAGTGTGCATGCGTGTGTGTGTTTGTGTATAGAGCAGGCAGAGGAGGTACTGGCCTTGGTGGACAGGGCCCCCCATGACAGAGCCCGTGTGCTGGTATGAACCGTTTCTGCTGAACACCAAACTTCAGGTTAGTTCCTAGTCCCACCCTCAATCTAGGGATCCATCTCCAGAGAGCACAGGGAAGCAAACCACCAGGACAGATCGACTAGGATCCCAGAGAAAAGCCCCCCAGCCAGACTCAAAGCAGGGGCAGAAGACAAATCATTTGGAGACTCCTGGCTCCCTACAGCTCATACCTTGTCACTGATCTAAATCTCAGTGCTGGGGAGTTCAAGTCCACCTTACGGATGAGCGTGCACAGATTTGCCCCCTTCAGGGAAAGAAGAGCATTGCTATCCAGATTTCCTCCTTCCTGGACACCCAATGACTAGGGGACAAGGACAGAGACCAGGACCCTGGAGGTCAGTGCCAGGAGGCTAGGAAGCCTTGTGCACCTTCTTAGCCAGCGATGCCCACTCCTGCCCCGCAGTCTGCAGGCCTTTGGGAGCAGGCTCTTGGAAAACAGGACTGCTCAGGGATAGAGAGAATGTCCCTCCCCCACCACTGACTCATATCCTTCTCAAGGAGAATTATTTTAGAGCCTTGCAGGATTTCTCCCATGGGGGGACCCAGGCTAGTGGGATCCCTGCCTGGCTGACCGGCTGCTCTGCAGGGCAGGAAATGGGCCTGGGCATTCAGGCTGGAAGCTGCTGTCAGTGGGATGAATTCTGTAGTGAAAAAATAGTCACTGCTGGAATAGTCGGAGCGCAATGGTAATAGAGATGGCTTATGAAAACCAGCAGAGGCGGCGCCTTCCAGCCGGCCCAGGAGCCTGAACACACGCATTGCAGAAACAGCTCCAATTGCCCTTCCTGAGGAGGGGGAGTGAGTCCATAGATGGCAGAGCCGGGCAGAAGCAGGGTGGCCGGAGATGGCTTCTCTTCTCTGAGTCTGGTTTCCCCTGGAGCCGCTGGAACCTGCCCTTTTCCAGGTGCCTCCAACAGGGCTGTTAGCGCCAACAGAGTGGGAGGGATCCCTCATCAGGTGAGGTGGAAGTAATTCCTCCCCAGATCCTCCCAAATGTCCTGGGCTGGGAGACGAGAAGCGAGAAGGCCCAGGGTTCCAGAAGACAAGAGGGAGTGGTTTTCCATTTTATCCTGCACCCCTCTTTTGTGTCACCAGACTGCCCCATCTGCAGGCAGCAGCCTGGAGCCTGGTTCTGGCCTCACACAGTGGGGAGTGCTCCTAGATGGGCAGTGGTTTTGCACTCTGGCTTCTCTAGGCCTTGGTAAGGAGCTCCCAGCCTGGAGATGCCCCTGATCTGCTGCTCCCCCCCGGAACCCCAGGCAAGGTGGCATCTGGGCCAGGGTGGGTTAGTGCATGGGCATGAGGGGCCTGTGTCCTGGCTTCGGGCTTGCCTTCTCTGCCTCACGGAAGTATTCTAGGGGGCAGCAGACTGGACAAAGAAAAACACGGAGCCTGCCTGAGGATGCCCCCAGGGCTGGCCTCTGACCCCCTGCTCCATTCTCAGCTGCCCATCTGTGTCCTACTCCCTGGACCTGCCGGCCACCAGTGTCATCATCACCTTTCACAATGAGGCCCGCTCCACCCTCCTGCGCACAGTGAAGAGGTAAGCCCAGCCACCTGCATCTTGCTGGTGCCACTCCCCAAGGCCTTGGCAGTCTGCAGGGCCCCTGGCCAGGTAGGACACTGAAACTGAAAGAGACAATGTGAGACCAGGGAGCTCTGGGAGGATGAGTCCTGTCTTTCTGAGAGGCTGAGTCAGGTGTGCATGGGGGCTAGCGAGATCGCAGAAGTCTACGGCAGTCAAACACAGGTCAGGTATACAGGGTGAGGGCAGAAATGCAGGGAGCAGAGCGGGACAGGGAAGGGCAGAGGCCTCAGGAGGCTAGGTGCCAACCCCATAGATGCCTGTTGGTGAATGAGAGAAAGAGGTTCCTCCGTCTTCCTGAACTTGGTCTTATAGTCAAGTTCAATCCACTCTCATCCCATTTCCTCAATGAACTTAGATAAGAACGGGAAAGGAGTGCTCAGTGGTGTTCCATGGACTAAAGAAGCTTGGGTGTCCTTTCCCAAAGCAGGGGAAGAGGAGGGACGGAGGAAAGGCAGGAATGGAGGAGCTCCTTGGGAACACTCCTCCTGGCCTCTGGGCCAGTAGGGGCCTCACCGCCTTCAGACACACACAGCTCCCTCCAACTGGGCTCCCTGGGCAGCTCCTGCCCCTACGACCCCATGAGCGCAGTCCCTTGAGACATCCCCTGAGGGCCCAGGCAGAAGTGCTCTGGATGGGACACCAGTGATATGGCATTTTTTAAAAAATTGAAACAGCATAAACAGCATTCTTCCTGATGATAGCTGCCACATGCAGAAGAGTGCCCCTTCTTTATAGTTCTGAGAATTGGGCCAAGTCCGGTGAGGTCCTTGGAAAAGCTCAGTGAGCTCTTCCAGGAGCCCAGGACCAATGTGCTGGCCCTGTGGGGAGACAGTGGGAGAACCCCCTGCACAGGGAAGTGCCCATGGGAGGCAGCCCCTAAACCCAGGCTCTGCCTCTCTCCCCATTGCTGCTTCAGTGTCCTGAACCGAACTCCTGCCAACCTGATCCAGGAGATCATCTTAGTGGATGACTTCAGTTCAGATCGTGAGTTTACACTGACCTCTCTGTGCCCCTCCCACTCCACCCCACCTGTCTTCCCTGAATGCTGAGGCCTGTCCTGGCCTCGTACACTGACCTCTGCCAATATGTGGAATACTTTGTTGTTTTTAGGAGCCCTCCCCAGCCCTGGTGCCAAAGGAGGGGGAGTGCTATTGCTTTGGATGGGACACCAGTGGCTTCAAAAAATTGAAACAACATAAATGACATTCTTTATAATTATAGCTGCCACATGCAGAAGAGTGACCCTTCTGTATGGGTCTATGAGAATTGGGGCAAGGCTGGGCATGGTGGCACACACCTGCAATCCCAGTCATTCAGGAGGCTGAGGCAGGAGGATTACCACTTCAAGGCCAGCCTTGGCAACTGAGCAAGACCCTGCATCAAAATAAAAGGGCTGGAAATATCAGTGGTAAAAAGCCACTGGGTTCAGTTCTCAGAATTGCAAAAAAGAATATGTTTGAGAGTTGGCCATTGCCCATTGCTGGTGCTCTCTGGTATTTCCTGGGGAGGGGTTGAGCTAATGCATAGGTTCAGGTGCACTTGTCTGGGGTGGGGGTGGGGCA
>PVKS010048030.1:0-12580 GCA_004027875.1 Aplodontia rufa | reverse complement strand
CCAACAGTGTGTAAGGGTTCCTTCATCTCCTGGGCCTCTAGACGCCTCCTGTTACAGCCTCACATTTAAAAATAGCAAGGAAATAAGGGAAAATCATAAACTAGCTATAATAAAATTAGTGCTTGCATGAAAGACTATTGCCAGAGAACAGCTTTTAGAAGGCCCAAAGCTGCCAGAAGGCCGCTGGGTGTTGGCAATATTCAAACCTTCACTGGCCAGCACATTGAGACCCAAATTAAGCATTTTATTAAAGATATATTGGTCTTTCTTTATGATCATGAGTGTTAAGAGGTCTTCTTAAGTAATAAAAAAATGGATCAGAAAACATAGATTGTCATAATAAATAAATAAATACATTATCTTTTTCTCACCAAAACACAAGTTAAAATTAAATAATGTTGATTGAAAAAGAAATATTACTGCTTTCCCCAAAAATACCATGATTAAATAAAGTGTGTTTAAGAATGACCAGCTAAGGGCTGGTTTGGTGGCTCAGTGGATACGGCGCTTTCCGGGCATGCATGAGTATAGGAGTTCAAACCCCAGCAGCATGTACACAACGAAGTCTCGGAGCAATAAAAGCCACATGAAAAACTAAATAAAATTGATTCTCTCTCTCTCTCTCTCTCTCTCTCTCACTGTCCCTCTCTTTTTAATTTAAAAAAATTAAAAAAAAGAGTGACCAGCTAAGAAATGAGATGTCTACACAAGGAACAACAAAAACTTAACTCCCCATTAATCTGGAAAGGGGGAAAATTGCAAGAATTAGACATGAAGGTATGATGAGGATCGTTGCATTTCCATTAAAAGCGTATTTGCAGAAGATCTGGAATTCTCATTACTACTTGAAAGGAAAACGGATTCTCTTTCAGAATCAGGTATTTTCAAACTAGTGTGTTACAGAGCCCGCTCTGGTTCAGTGGTTCTTGCTACTGAGTGTTCATTGCCGTGGCCGTTGGCTTTTGTTTCCACATGTATCATTAACACACACGAGTCTTGAAGTCAGTCTGCCTTCAAGGATGTTTTCAGTGACTTGGTTGAAAAGATTTTTACCTAACCTTATGAACTGGTCTTTTAAAAAGACTTTTGTTGGCATGCGCCCCCACCCTGTCTCTGCTGTTGAACGTCCCGTGCCCACTGCAGGCAGGAGTTGGGATCACATTTCTTGTTTCTAGAAACCTTGGAAAGAGCGAGCTGGAGGATTTCAGTCTAATGCTGTTATGAGAGCCATTCTAGTGAGAAGGTTGGTTAAATCAGAAAAGTTGGATCAGCATCCAGAGCTTTCATTTTAAGTAAACTCTCCATTAAGGCTGCAGGGCCAGACCATTAATCTGGTTCATATCCTCCATTTGCTTTTAATCTGTGCAGTGTACAGAGTTTGCATCTCCACTCTAAATGGACAATAAAGAGCCTGTTCGTGATGGTACACTGGGCTTTGACATGCCCTTCAGGTTTAAATAAGACAAAATACCTGATATTAAACTTCGAAAATGTCAGTAAAAGGATTTCACTGCAGCTGACCAGCCCAGGTCCCAAAGGACTTGATCTCTGTCCTGTGCTATTACAGTGGAATGTGTGATATAAATCATTTTAGCGAGATTGCAAAAACAATTACTGAAATCTTGAGCAAAGACGTTTGAATTTAGAAATGTTCTAATTGATAGTATTGGCTGTAATATGTCTAGGGAATACCCACTTCTGATTAGGTACTGTAGGTTTGAATTATGTGCTGTGATTGGACAACGGGATTAATAGTGTAGGTTTCATTTATACATTAATCTTCCTCTGAAGAACTCAAAATATTTATATATATTTGCATATTCCTTATTATGACCCTCAAAAGTCCTAATTTACTTTTTGTTCTATTTTATTTCTCTTGTTTACAAAAAAAATTGACATAGGTAAAGAATACAAGAAGTTAATGACTTGGCTCCTACCCCCTAAATTCCATAGATAGATATTTTTGGCTTACCATGTTCCCATTTGCTACAGTGGATTTGCCCTGGCACGTGACTGCTTTAGTGTCTGAGTGACTATTAGTAAAAATTGATTTCCCAGTCTATAAAGTTTCTTCTACATCGATATGCCAAGGTTTGACTTTCAAGAAGCATACTGCAGAAGACTTGCCAGGAGATAGGAATAGAACTCTAACTGCTTTTTCTTTTTTCTATTTAGTTAGCTAGCTAGCTTCTTTCACGGTAGAGAATAAGAAATCACAGAAACTGGAATGGGAAGGCTGATGTAAGTCTCGTAGTCCAGTTCTTAGTACGGTGCTCTGCCAGTCCCTCATATGCCCCCAGTCGACAACTACACAGTTTTCTCAAATGGCTGTGATTACAGCAATTCAATATCCTTGTGTCTTCTGATTTGGGATTTAAAAGTAGTATAATAGAAATATTTGGTGCAACTCTGCATTAAAAATTGAGTGTTGATAAACACGTGAAGAACAGTGGCTTCCCAAGTGCCTGCTTATACCCACGTGACTCATGGCCTTGTTGGGATGCTGTCATGTAGTTGTTCTGGCTGAGACTGGGCTTTTATAGGATTAGTGAGTAAACAATTTTCAGATGCTTAATAATCATGCATATCTTGTTTTCTGTTGCCACAGTAATGCTGAATGACAAAACAACCACAAAACCTTGGTAGCAGAAAACTATACACATTTATTTTTGCTTACATAGCTTTGATGTGAGCTGGGCCCAGTGGGATTACTTATGTGTCTGCAGCCAGCTGAAGTCTGTTGGGGTGGTAGCTGGCCAGTTTCCCTGATCTTGTCTAGCCTCTTGTACATATCTGAGGCCCCTCATGGGACACGTGTCCCATCGGGCTTGTGACCATTGGGCTGTTATCCCGCGGCAGCTCACCCTGGGCACACTTACAATGAAGGCAGAGGGGCAAGTGCTATCAACTTTTGCCTTTGCAACACATCTGCTAATATCTTTGCCTAAGCAAGTGAACTTGCCTGAGCCCTGCGTCATCACTGCATCCCCAATGGGAGGAGTGAAAAATCATAGTTTTCAGCGCATCATTGTACCACAGTGTGGTGGTGTAATTAGCCCATAAATGCAAATTGTTGAAAATGATACACTCAGGTTGCAATTGCCTTCACGTGTGTTGTTCTCAATATAATTCTTTTCAGGAAAGTGACAAACTCACTGTCCATGTCATTAAAATGAAGAACAGGACAAATGGGTACTAGAATCAGTTTTTCTGATACTATTTATGCTTTTCATTTAAACTCTACAAAAATCTACAAGAAGAACTCTACAATTGTGACAATTATTGTTGTTCCTGAAGTGTTTGGGCTTCCTTAACTCTGGGTGCTGTTAAAGGAGTGTTGATAACTTGTAAAGGTCATTTTCTATTCTAAGATCTTTATGATTTGGCGGTGACTGCATAGTCTGGGTATTTGTCTCATTTACTGTGTTATCTTGGCCAAATGACTTTGGCTTTTTGTTTCAACATTACTCTCTCTTAATGTTTGCCTTGTCCCAAGAATTTTCAGTGTTTAAAATAAGTCTGTGTAGTCAGTCATCACCAACCTGGCATAGGATATGATTTTTGAGTAGTAGTTGCTGGTCATTTGGCAAAACTGACAAAGTACACATCTCTGGTGTCCCTTGGGGCACATGCAGTGTCTGCTCTTAATCCCTTCAATCAGCCACAGAGATGTGTGATGTCATCTTTGCCTTGCAGATGTGGGAACTGAGGGGCCCTCTTTGAGGACAGATTTCTGCAGGTGATCTGGTACCCAACTCTTCTCATTTTCCCCCTCAACAAAGACTGGAAGGAAGCACTGATAAGCCATTTGAAAAACTACAGTTAGTAGTTTCTACATGGGGAGAAAAATCACATCTCAGATGCACAGTATGCATGACCCCACCAAGACATGTGCATAAGGCGGACAGAGAAGCAGCGCATCATCAGTCTTAACAGTTCCATTAATTGTGTGATTTGTGTGAGTTCTAATAATAACAATTTCACAAAACCTCATTTTCTTTTATGTACATGATACATAAATGTATGCTGATCACTATTTTTCTAATCTAGAAATCACTGTTGTAGATTATATTTTAGAAATCCTTGAGTATTTATATATTGTCTTATTTTCAAGGAGCCCTTGGGAAAAGTAGACTTTTTTGAAATAATTATTTTTATAGATAAAAAATAGAATATTAGTATCTTCATACAGTTCTACATAATATTCAGTACTGTTGTCTGTGAGAGCAAATGAGGAATCTCTGAGAAATCACTGGAGATACATATTCACCCTGGATCTTGCTCTTACCCTGTAAGCCATATTTCAGACTTCCTTCTGAACAACTCAGTGTGTGTCAAAGGCACATTCAGTGCAGCAGGTCTTCATCACCTGTCTCTTGCACAGGATGTCTCTGACTCCTCTAATGCTCTGTGCAAACACCCAGCTGTCACGTAGCCTCTCGGCTTCTCCACAGCCCAGGAGGTCCTCAGGCCTCTTCCAACAAGAATACATGCATGCACGCACACACATGCACACACACGCACACATGTGCTCTCTCTCTCTCTAAATATATATGAAATATATTCATGAAATATATATATGAAATAAATATATATATCCATCTTATTTATTTATTTTGGTACCAGGGATTGAACCCAGGAGCACTTAACCACTGAGCCACATCCCAGCCCTTTTTATTTTTCATTTTGAGACAGGGTCTTGCTAAGTTGCTTAAGGGCTTTCTGAGTTGCTGAGGCTGACTTTGAACTTGCAATCCTCCTTTTTCAGCCTCCCATGTCATTGGGATTATAGGCGTGCACCACCAGGCCCAGTTCTCTACCCCTTTTAAATATCCTTTCTTCTTCTCCCAGAATCTATTTTGGTAGCTGAACACATTTTAAAAAAACAAAACAAAACTTTTTTTTTTTAGAGGGAGAGGGAGGGGGAGAGAGAAAAAGACAAAGGGAATCAATTTTCATTTATTTTTTTCACCTGGCCTTTGTTTCTCTCACACTCAGTTCCAACATTTCCCCTTCTCCTCCCTTCCTATCATCCCTTGTTATTCTTCAAAATATTTGACAATGGGATTAAACATTTACGTTTTTGTACAGGTATGCAGCATAGCTTGTTCAAATATCTTATGCAGAATCTTGCAACTGCATCTCATAAATATCAACATTTTGCATTTCTGTTCTGTGGATCTAGTACATGAGTTTCTCTACTTTACTCCCAAGCCTGGGTTTAGGTCCAGCTCCACAAATAAGGGACACCATTGGGCCCTTCACTCTCTTGTGTTTGACTTTGCTCAGCATGATTTCTTCCAGTGCCATCCATTTACCTTCAATAAATGCAATATCATTGTTTCTAATAGCTGAGTAGAACTCCATGGTATATATATACCAGAACCTCATTTATCTCTTATTCATCTCAGTCAACATAGAACCTAAGATGTCACCACAAAAGTTTCTTTCTTTTTCTTTTTAAGAGAGAGGGACAGTGAAGGGGGGGAGAGAGAAAATCAATTTTATTTAGTTTTTCATGTGACTTTCATTGCTCTGACACTTCATTGTGTATGAGGTGCTGGGGTTTGAACCGGGTCCTTGCACATACCAAGCAAGTACCGTAACTGCTGAGCCACTGCTCCAGCCCCACCACAAAAGTTTCTTGAGGCTTTTTTTTTTTAAATTTTCAGTTCTGGGGATCAAATCCAGGGCCTTGTACATGCTAGGCAAATGCTGTACCACTGAGGTACATCTCCAGCCCACCGAGGTTTCTATAAAACCTACCTTGGTCATTCAGCCCTGATTCTGGAGTCCTCCAGACCTCCTGCTCACTTTGCTTTCTCTCCTCCTGCTTGTCTTTGCCAGACCTAATTCATGGGCCACACCTACCTCCAGCTGCTTAGTTAGGCTGTCACTTGGCTTCCACTGTGCACCTGGTGTGCTTGCTTGTCAACCACCTTGGACATCTGATGGTTTCATAAGGGTCTGCTTTCTGACAGTCATTCTCAGATGTCATCCCTGTCCCTGCTCATAAGGAAAGCCCTGGTTTACCGTTGTCATTGGGACTTAAGGGTTGACATGTTTGGCTTTATTATGTATATGACACATGGGACAGTTGCTGCTCCTGGGGCACTTAGCAAATGAGCCTTATTCTGAGATCTGTCAGTGTAAGGTCCCTTCATTAGCACTGATTTTATACATATTTTTAAGTCTAAGAGGAAAATCTCCTAGTTGATTATAAAAAATGAAGTTATAGAAATAAAATGTTAGTTTATATCAAGCTTCAGTGGCTAAGAGATATTATGGATATACAAAACTTATTTGAGATACTTTGATGTGAATAAGAAGAAATCAAAGAAATAAATTGGCTAATGAATATATTGCTCTGAAAGGTGTAACTTTAAATTAGCCTTGCTGCAGTGTGGAAAGCTCTATTTGTCTAGTTTAGTGACTCCGAACTATTGTTTGCATAAAGTCTAATTTATGAAGTCAGTAGCTGAAATAAACGAACAGTTGTGTCAGATATAAATGGCTTTAACGTTGTTACTTGTAACAGTTCAAAATGCAGAACTACTCTGCGGTGGCCAACAAGCTGCTTGAGCTGATGACCTTAACTTTGATTCTGCGCAGTATCACAGTATGCTGAGAGATCCTTTAGGCCTGACGTTGTTTCCATGTGTTCTCGATTCCATTTTCCTTATTATTATTTCTCTATAGCAAGAGAGATTGAGGAAAAATAGCCATCTAAAGCCTGAAGTTTTCCCATCTATTTTTCTAACAATCTTTGTTGACCCTGTACAATGTTAGTTTAGTTAGGGGTCTTCTATCAAAATGTCTCTGCTACAGAACCTTTGAATATTAGATCTTAAAGAATCTTGTGGATCATCGAGCCCAGTATTACCTGACCTGGCTGCTGTTGGAACTGTTCTCTGAAATGATAGAAGGTGTTCCAATGATTTTTTAAAAATTCTAAATACCTTTTTATTGATCCCAGGGTCTCTGGAGTGTGGACAAGTGCTTTGCCACTGAGATGCATCCCCAGCCCTCAGTGATGAAAGGACTCTCTGGGCCTAGTAGATGTATGCAGTCCAAGGTTAAAATATAAGCTTAGTAGTCTTCTTTCTGCAGCAGTTTTCAGAGCTCAGAATGTAACAGGGCACATTGTTAACCATAAAGAGACATTAGGTAGGGAAGGTCACCCAAATATTTGAATTATATTTATGTGGAACACTTATTAACATTGACCAGAACAACCCAGTTACAATAGCAAGTCAGAAAGATGATGCCTGTTTGCTGCTTAAAACCATGAAAACAGTGGTTATGCCTAGAATCCCAGCTACAAGGAGGCTGAGGCAGGATTATGAGATTGGGGCCACCTTGGCAGCTCAGGGAGACCTCATCTCAAAAAAAAAAATTTTTTTTTTAATTAAAAGGTAAAACACCAAAATATCTTCCCACTTCACAAAGAATAAAAACCAGATTTTGAGTGTGGCCTCACTAGGCCCTGAGGGGCCTGACTCCTGTTCTCCCCCTGATGTCTGCTCTGTTCCTCCCCACTGTCCAGGTGCCCTGGCTCTTGGTGAGACCTGCTCAGATCACTCTGTCGCTAATATTCCCCCTTCCACTTCCTGCTCAGTTTCTCTGTAGCACTCAATTCCTTCAATTAACAACATTGTTTAAATGTTCCGTTTACTCTAACTAGAATTTTGTTCTATGATAACTAAAATTTCCATATATTTAGTTCTCTGTTGTGTCCCCTGAATCTAGAATAATGCTTTGCACATAAGAGGTAGCAAGAGCTGTTTGTTGAATGAATTCATTGTTTTCAGGAGAAATCAAGAGAGTCTAAATTAGGGTAACACGCCTGAGGCTAGGAGGAGAGGTGCAGTTAAGCCACCTCCTTCCCTAGAAGGCCAGGGAGGGGATGAGAGGCTCCAGCAGAAGAGGAGGACCCCTATAGGAGGTCCCTGTGTGAGAAAAGAGGCGTCTTGGTGTAATCTTGCACCGTAAATGTGGTGACAGTTTCCTTTTTTTAACGACCCAGTGTGAGAAGAAGTAGGAGGAAATTTGGGGATGATGTTTCTGAAACAGGAGTAGGTTACAGTGATTCTCCTGGAATTACAGCCAGCGTTCTGCACCAGGACAAAGGCAGCTCGCTGGCTTGGCCCGACAGTGACCCCTTAGTCTAGAGCTCAATTGGTCTTGAGTCCAGGAAACTTTGGTCTGCCATTCTTTAGGCATAGATTTACTGGGTGCCAAATAATGTCAAACGAGTTCTACACAGAATAGATTCATTTCTGGGATATTATTTTTCCGGTGAAAGATATAGTTATTGTTACTTTTTTTGCAAGGCTTATTTGTTTCATTAATGGATTTTGATAAATTCTCCTTTTATTTTTTTTTAGACTCATCACTTTAAAAATTAGTTCCTTAAAAAGAGTTCCTTTTTTTATCTTTCAAACAAAGATTATGTTATCATTGGTTATGCTAGTTCTTGCCACAAGAAATATAGTTGCTTTTTTACCCCCAGCTGTATGGCTTGTTGGAATTAGTTTCCTTTAATGTATTTATCAAAAAGAAATAAGAGGAAGAATTTTAAACCCCATTGTTTTCTAGATGCATAAAATATACTCCTGTACCATTAGCTAAATAGAATGGATATAGTAATGTCCAGAAGAGTTAGTTCAAAATTTGTCCCCTTAAATATAAAATATTAGGGTACAGAATCACAAATACTAGTTTTCTACGTCTTCCATTCTTGCTTCATGAAAAGCAAATTGTTCAGAAGCATGTTTGTGCCCCATGAGATTTGGCTTTAGGACGTGTGATTGCCCTGAACAAAGCCCAAGCTCCACTAGTTCCTAATAAATTATTACATCTTCCACATCTGTTCCTGTCTTTTCTCTGAAGCATTTTCTCTGAACACAGCCTTGACTGAAAATATCAGAATTGTGGGAAGACATTTTCCTGATAAATGCATAGACAGTTGATTTGTTGTGAATGGAGGAAAACCTCTGGAGTGGAAGGTTTGGGGCTGAGAACTGACTTTCTGCCTCCCCTGCCAGACAGTGTCTCCTTCTGCCCTTTTCCCCTCTCCTTGCAATTTCCTCCGGGAGAAATCATGTGACCATGTCACTGTAGTTTTTAATGCCAAATATCTAAGTGTCTTTAAAATGCAGCACAACACTTTTAAAGGCAAATAGTGAAGTAGTTTCATCTGACATTTCCATTATAGCTGCTCTTAGTGGATCCTAGACATCATATATAAATGTAGCTAGCCAATTCTTTTTTTAAAAAAATCATGATGCAAACCCATTGAGCTGTCTTTTCATATTTGATGCTTCATCCGTTGAACATGCAACGCATTTCTTCCCCTTAGAAATGTGATTTGATCTGAGGATATCCACAACATTCGGGACTAGACTTTTCCAGCATTTGCATTCTGTTTTAGAGATAGAGATTTCTCATAGTTTTGTGACATACCTAAGAATTTCTGAACTAACATCAATTACTCTTATCTCTAGTACACTTAAGTTCAAACTGAAAAAAAGTTAAATTGCCATCATTATTGCATCACTGCCAAATTTTGTTTTACGTAGAAGTGAAAATTGTGTTCTTAGACTTGTATACACTAACCAGTTTTGCATCTTAAGAGTTTCATTAAGTAATTTTAATCCATTTATTAAATACTTATTAAATGCTTATCGTGGGGTAGGAATGGAGCATTGTTATGTAAATACAATGATTATATTGATTCTGTCCTGCTTTGATCCTGCCCTAAAGAGCTCAGTCCAGAGAGAAAGGTATATAGTGGACAGAGAAATCACAGCGATTATAGCCATTACACACTGATTCTGAAGGTCTGCTGTGTCTCCTGGCACGACTCACCCACTGCCTCTTACCAGTTGACTCCCCCACTGGGAGACAACCGGGCAGCCTAGAGCTTCCTGCCTCACAGTAGAGCTGCAGAGATCACCATCGTATTAATTCCTTCCTGCACCTGAGTGAGAATTTCTTTGGAATGTGTACTCAGAGTTGGAAGTGTGAGGTCATAGGATATATATGTACTTAACGAAACACAGCCAGGTTCCTTTGGAACAGAGGGATCTTTCTCCACCTCCATGCACAAGCGTATTTTTATGTTCATTCTGTCTATCATTTCTTGGCATTCTTCAGCATTCTAACTTTTGTTTATCCAAGAAGTATAGCATACTTCCTCATTGTAGTTTTAATTTGCATTTCTTTCATTAATAAT
Organism: Aplodontia rufa; assembly: GCA_004027875.1. NCBI lineage: Eukaryota > Metazoa > Chordata > Mammalia > Rodentia > Aplodontiidae > Aplodontia > Aplodontia rufa. The sequence goes on along the minus strand of PVKS010048030.1, from coordinate 2,343 downwards.
GAATTTGAGCATCTCTTCATGTGCTTGTTAACCTTTGAATTCCCTCTTGTATAAATTGTTTGCTACTCTTTGTGTGCATGCGTTTGTGTATGAGTGTTGTGTTATCTTTTTCTGTTGCTTTGTAGGCATTTCTCATATCCTTTAGGGTTCAGATCACTTGCCAATTGTAGATGCTGAAAATGTCCAATCTCGTTGCCATCTTTGTTGTGAGTTTGTACAATTATTTACATATTTTATTTCCTTTTGCTCTTATTTATAAAAATGAGTGGGAAATTGAAATGTAAAAGTTATACTACTAGCAAAAAGATGCGTAGATCTCATAATCTAATACAATTAAGACAAAGATGGAAAATTATTGGCCCTACCCCAAATAGTTCATCTTTGCCCTGTAAAATCCTGAAAATATATCTTTGAAGATCACATGTAACAGGGTTCCCTCATAATATGACATTCCATTGTTTGTTCTGTGGTCCTTCAGCCTTTGTTTATATTTTTAAGAACAAGGTTTGCTTACAAAGTCAAGCACAGCTCTGTTTGGAGGACAACAGTTACAAGGGCACTGCTAAGTAATATCTACCACTTCAGGGCCCTGACTGCTCAACTGTCATATATTTATAAAATTATATTAGTTTCTGCTAAAGCAGGTGGAAGACAGAGGGAAACTGTTTTATTCTTTGTTTAGTAGAAAGGCTGTGGATTTCTACAAGGACAATGGTGGTAGACACCAACTGTGCTTCCTCTCAGATTTGCTTACAGAGCTTAGGGAAAGTAAATGAACTGTGTGTAGTCTCTCTTTTCTGTCTTTAACCCTTTCGTGACCCCCCTTTCTCTTCACCATCAGCCTACGAGTATGTTTGGGTCTCTCCTATCTTAGAAGACATTTGCCTCGACATTGTGTCACCTTTTAACTCTTGTACTATCTCTTCGCCCGCACAGTGAGCCACAGTTCTTGAAAACATAACCTATACTCAGCACTGACACTTCCTATTCCCTTTTTCTCCTTTTTTAAAAATCTCTTTAGTCATATTAAACATAGTTATTTGTAAGCGCATCTAAATTATTTTTATATCAAATGGGACAGGCTAAGTTATCCTGCAGTAACAGCCAACTGAAAGATCTCAGTCGTCTAGAAGAGCAAAGGTGCGTGTTTTGTTCATGCTGTGCTGTTCGCAGGCCGTGGGCGAGGCTGAGTTCGCGGTGGGCGCTGGGGCACCCAGACTGAGGAGAGGTCACCATCTTGAACTGGACCAGTTGCTGCACAGAGGGAAGGGCAGTCTCGACCAGAGCCTGTTGCTTTCCCTGCTCTTCCTGCAAGTGGGCTAGCGGTGTCATCTTAGGTGTCAGGCAGCAATAGGATGGAAATAGCAGTAGTGACAACCACAGTTACAGCTTGTCACTTTAAGGGGGTGTGCTGTTTCTCAGTTTATTGTCTTTTCACTCCCTCTTGGCAAATGCCTTTCTTGGGTAATCTTGTTTTTTTGTTTGTTTGTTTTTTTTTTTTGAGTTGTGACCTCATACTTTTTGGGGGGTGACTGTGGAAGAATTCCTACAAAATGGCTTTACATGCTTCTGCTGAAGAAACTTGGGGGTTTCGCCAGTTGAGGACTTGTTCTTAAAGTTTATTTCTTAATTCTAGGAGGTATAAATTCAGACTCTACAGCTGTGTATCACACAGGCCTGATTTTAATTTTTCAGCGGATACAGTGTTTCTGTATAGAAGACAGATGACAGGGTTTCTTGCCTCTTCCAGAGATGGTTCTTCCATTCCCTTTTCATGGAGAGGGAAGGCCTTTCCTGGGTCCTTTCCTGGGTGCTTGGTTTAAACAAGAGTGTCAGTTCTGGTTTGTGGCCTTCTCTTAACCCAAGGCCAGATTTCCTCCACCCCATTCATGAATGGCTCCTTATCTTGGCCCCTGGGCCACCACTCCACTGACTCCCATACTCGAAACTTTGGTTTTGAGTTCCCTTTTGGTTTCCGGCTCCTAGGAGAATTTAGCGTGCTGTTGCGTGTGATGTTAATGCGTTTGGCAGGAGGGGCTGGCGCGTGGGCTTCAGTCGCTCTCCAGCCATCGTAGTGCATCTGTCTTTCCTTGACTGTGGTGGATCTTTTTCCTCAGTGGTTTTCTTTGACTTCCATTTTATCAAATCCCAGGGATACTTTTCAGCTTCTTATCCAGCCATACTTTTTTCTACATTGTTACATTGAAAAATGTATTTTTCCTTCTTTCTTCTGATTCTTTTAATATTAATTAAGTAGTTAATTAATTCATTCTTAGAGATAGGGTCTCACTGTGTTGCCCAGGCCGGCCTCAAGCTCCAGGGCTCCAGCCATCCTCCCACCTC
>PVKS010048029.1:0-12589 GCA_004027875.1 Aplodontia rufa | reverse complement strand
TGGGTTAAGCTGATTTTACTCATCATGATCTCTTCCATAACCATCCATTTACCCTCGAAGGCTGCAAGGTCATTGTTTCTAATTGCTGTGTAATATTCCATGGTATAAATGTACCACAGTTTTTGGATCCATTCTTCTGTGAGGGACACCGGGGTTGTTTCCATAGCCTAGCAATAGTAAATTGTGCTGCTATGAACATCGATATTGCTGTGTCACTGTAATGTGCTGATTCTAAGTCCCCTGGAAAGATACCCAGGAGTGGAATAGCAGGGTCGTATGGTGGAGTCATCCCTAGTTTCTTAAGGATTCTCCACACTGCTTTCCAGAGGGGCTGTACCAATCTGCAGCTCCACCAACAGTGTGTTAGTGTGCCTATTTCTCCACAGCCCCTCCAGCATCTATTGTTGTTTATTTTCTTCATCTTTGCCATTCTGACTGGTGTAAGTGATATCTTAATGTGGTTTTCATTTGCATTTCTCTGATTACTAATGATTTAGAGCACTTTCTCATGTATTCATTGGCTTGATCAATGTCCTCTGGTGAGAAGTCTCTGTTTAGCTCTTTGGCCCATTTATCAATTGGGCTGTTGGTGATTTTGTAGCGCGTCAGTCCTTTTTCCCTCCATGCACAAAGAGCATTCTGCCTTCACTATTATGTAATGACTTGTTTATAAACCTTCTTCTTCCATGAAAGATTGTATCTCAATCTCCTTTGTTCCCCCAACTTCTGGAATTGAAACTAGTATTAAAAAAAAAAGCAGTTTTGAAAAGGTGAATATTCTCTGATGTTGATGTGACCAGCTTCTTTTAGGGGCTATTTGGGAACATTCTCATGTATTTTATGGTGAATACAGTACTTCAAAAAAGAGCTAGCTACAACCTTAGCAGTCATTTATCTTTCCCTCAGAGAAAATCCAGAATTTTTTTTTAATAAAATGATTAAAAAGGTACACTGAATAGTCAATTTAATTATTTCAATTCCTGCAAAAAGGTCTTTGAGAGAGGCTGCTGCTTGCTAAAATGTGATAAACTTCCAACACATTCTTAAAAATTGTAAATTAATTTATAAATTTCCATTCAGAATTTAAGATGTTATTTTCACATATGAAAACTCATAAAATTGCTTCCTATTGATTCAGTATGTTTGCATCTAGAATTTATGCTAGTATTTAATCTCCTTCTAGAAGTTTCCAGAGGCTCTTGGTACAGATCAGTGAAAATTTCTCATTATTTACTGCCTTTGGAAGAAGGTTAGCACAACACACCCAGAGCTCCAGACCCTGACTTAGGTCTCCAGTCTAACTCCTCTCAGCTGTGGTGTCTCCATGGAGTTGATCACTTCCCATTATTTTGACATGCTCTGGCTTTTTCTGGTCATTTGTTCACAGTCAGTGTCCTGCCTGCCCCACCTCACAGGTCCTCCTGTCATCATCCGCTAGCCTCTGTTTTCATCTTAACTGCCATTGCTTTCTGGAAATCTCTGTTGCTCTGTCTAGGGGAGCCTGAGCATCCATCCCTGTCATTCCCTGGATCACCTGCTGGTGATGATTTGATGGGACTTATCCTGGTTCACCTTGTACTAGAGTTATATGTATTTTATTCTCCCTCCCTTTTAAGCTAGACCAAAAGTTTTGGGGGAAGTATTACCATGCTGTTCATCTCTAAGGATCCTGTAATGCCCAGCATGAATTCTTGAACATAACAAGCCCTCAATAATTCTTTTATAGAAATGAGTTAAAATAAATTCAAGCAGGGGCTGGAGCATTGGCTCGGCAGTTAAGGTGCTTGCCTGGCATGTGCAAGTACATGGGTTCAAACCCCAGCACCCATGTACACAACTAAGTGTCAGAGCAATGAAAAAAATGTGAAAAAGTCAATAAAAGTTGATTCTCTCTCTCTCTCTCTCTCTCTCTCTCTCCATTTCTCACTGTCCTTCTCTCTTTTAAAAAATAAATAACTTCAAGCAATATTCTCTTCACTGTTTTTGACAAAATAATTATAACAAGTTGATTATTATAGCAAGCAGTAGAGTCAGGATTTGAACATATGCAGTTCACAGCACTTTGAACCCCTGGACTTTGTTTTCTTGATAGCAGACAGAATATATATTGCAAAGTTGTTGCTCTGGTCATATAAGTTAATTCTAGTTGCAGAACCAGAAATCTTCCTAATAAGACTAAACAATTTCTACCCGACAGGTTCTCACATATACGAGGCAAGTGCTCTACCACAGAGCTACCTCAGGTTCCCAAAATATGTTTTTACTGGTGTCCTTGATTTCAAAGAGTTGAATCATAGGATATTTGTTTAATAAATTTATTAAGACTGTAACATCTTTTGTCTAGCCTAATTCCTTTAGAATCTGCAGATACAGATGTATAGACAAATGATAAAACAATACCATCTACTGTTTGTTAAAGAATCCCCAGGATGAAGTTTTGGAAGAGTGTGAATTAATCAATAGCTCAGATGTGGCAAAGGTGTACCTGGTAGTAAGGATGTAGGATTTGGAATAAGCCTAGCTTAGAGTTTGTGTTTAAGCTAGCTTAGAGCTTTTCATTACTGTGACCAAAATACTCAATGAGAACAACTCATAGGAAGAAAAGTTTACTTTGGCTCGTGGTTCCAGAGGTTCAGTCCATGGTGGGCTGAGTCCTTTAATCTGGACTCAAATGAGGCAGACCATCATGGTGGAAGCGAGTGGTGGATGACTGGTGCTCTGTTCACAGTGGCCATGAGGTAGGGAGAGAGCGAGCAAAAGGCCACATGGAATATGTTGTATGTAACTCATGGAGGGATCAGAAGGAAAGAGAGAAAGAGAGAGAGAGAGAGAGAGAGTGGGAATGGCCACAGGAAGACTAAAACTTCCAGGGCAGCCCCCAGTGACCCACCTCCTCCAGCCACATCCCACCTGCATGCAGTCACCACCCAGGTAGTCCATTCAAACTGGGATGGACTGATTCGGTTATAGTTCTTCACCACTGAACACTCCTTCATTAACATAGGAGCTTTTGAGGGACACCTCATGTCCAACCCAAAACAAGGCTCAGGTGCTTATTTGGGGGGCCTTTCGGCTTCAACCAGCAGGAAGAAATAAGAAAACTGCAAATCATCTTACTCTTAGTGCTTGAACTTGAACATTTTATACTGAAGTCTAAAAAAATAGCATCACTAAATCTTTGCCCACAGAAAGTAGTCACCTGTTCTAATAGGAAACCTTATTTTAATTCACTTTTAGAGCATGAGAAAGAAATGATTGAAGCAACAAGATAGAATTGAATGCCCCTTCTGCATTTTGGGGTGCACTTGAACCTACTTTTCATTTGTGACTTGGCTTCTTTAGGGGAGGATCAGAGAATGAGCAGAAAGTCTCGTTCACAATGTCCTTTAATAACAGTGTCAAAATTGTCTTGAATTATCTGCAAGCGTTTTCTGGCTCACAGTTGAGTTCGTTTTACCAGTTGCTTCGTGTCCACATGGCCCTCTCCACTGTCTTCCGGATGGAGAACTCCCTTTCATCTGCACAGTCCTGTCTTAAGGTTTTTTACCTTACAAGCCAGTATTCGGCTTCCTTTCTAAAATATTTTGATAATTTGAGGTTCTGGCAGGGTACAGAGACTACAAATCAAATTAAACACCATGCATTGCCAAGTGATCAGACAGAAAAAGAATTGTACTGGAAGTGAAGAATACGGACATGTTGGTGGTGGCTAAGGGGTCCGGGACAGTGAGTGCTCGATGTGCAGCCCCTGGAGGGTTGCTGGCCTCCTCCTGGCTCCAGATTCAGAAGTACCTCACACTCTGTCACACCAAGACAGCTTTAGCACAGGAGTCTGCCCTTATTTTTGGCCTCTGGACACTTGCAAAGAAAGGTAGGTTTCATTTATCTACAGAGGCTCAGTGGTTGGAGCACTTGCCTGGCATGCCCAAGGACCTGGGTTCAAACCCAACCTCACGTACACAACTAAGTGTTCACAACAGTTTCTGTTAAGGCAGTTGAAAAGCCCTTCTTTGCATTTCTCTACTGAGTGCCCTTTCTGGAGGAAGGGTGAGATTTTGGTGTCAGGATTGAGAGTGCGGAGTTTGAGATCCACCTAATCTGAGTCTAAATAAAGTACTGCTATTAGCAGACTTCAGGGAAGGGAACACATTTTTTGAACCCTCAGTTTCGTCATCTATAAGACAAAGATGCTATCCGGAGTGCAAACCACACCTTATGTAGAAGACTTACAAAGACTAGGAATTCTACTTCATGTTGAGTACTTTAATTCCAGGTACTGGTTAGACACCCTTATATTATCTTACTTAATTTCTTATCCCATGAGGTGGGCTCTATTTTTGACTTCATCTCATTGAAGAAGAATGGAGAACAGTGTTGGAAACTATTCCCAGGAAGGTAAGTGCCGAATAGCAGACTGTAAGTCTGACATCAAGGAGCCACAGCCTCTCTCTATGGCTTTCAGATGGCTACCTTCTCTCTCTGTCCTCCCATGGCCTTCCCTCTGCATGTATATGTGTCCTAATCTCTCTTGTAAGGTTATCAGTCATATGGAATTAAGGTCCATCTGTATGACCTTTTTGTCTTAATTATTCTTTAAAAGACTTTTAAGGACATTATATCCAAATACAGTCATATTCTGATTGGGACTTCAACATATGAACTTTTTGCAGGAAACATTCCACAAGCAGTGATATATAAGGAGATAAATAAATACATAGGTAATAGATAAATAGGTGCTTCACAAGCAAACCCAGTAGGAGAATCTACAAATTATTGGCAATATTTATTTCTAAGATTGGAAAGGGATGGTAAGAAAACACAGACTTCCTTATAAAAATTTTTAAAATTCTGGAATTATGATTTATTCCTTTTCCAAATTCTCAGGTTTTTCAAATAATAGTAATAAAGATAACAGAAACACCACATACAGAAAATCTATCATCATTACAGGAACAAAGTGACCAGATGTTCATCAATGTTGTTCCTATTATTGGGCATACAAGAAAACTACATTTCCCAGCCTCCCTTGTATTTCAATGAGAAATTATATGTTAAACCATTTTCCTATGGAAGAAAACATAGTTGATTTTTCTTCCTTTTGTAATTACATCCTTACAAGCACTTCTTTTGTGTACTTCTGATTTTTAACTGAGAATATGTGTTTGAGTTTTGGAAGAAAGTAAGCTACTTCAAAGCTTGGTCTAAAAATACCTACCATTATCCTTTTAATTTCATGTGTATGTCTTCTTGGCAGCTCACAGAATGCAAAGAATCTAGGGAAGGAATTCTGAGACCAACCACTCCCTGAGATGGCAGAGGCACCCGGTGTTAGGACCTGGAATCCTGAGTTGACCTGTAAGGGAGAGCTATTTACGGTGGCTGACCTGTATCTGAATCTCTGTGTTAAGTCACTGCCTGTTTTGGTATTTGTTTCATTAGCTAGCAGTAATCACTGTGACAAAATAGCACCAATACCAGCTCCATTCTATAAAGGAAATGTAGTCCATTAATAGGAAAAATGCACATATTTTTTGAACTAGAAATCACTCTTCTAGAAAACAAATTTTACGACATGCTTGTAAGGATGTAATTGCAATAGAAGAACAAATCAACTATATTTTCACCCATAGGGAAATGATTGAATTAAGAATCATTCATTTATTAAACCCATATAGCCCAAAAGACAATGATCTAGATATATCTAATGAAATGAGAAGACACTAATCCCTTGGAGTTATTTACATAACAAACTTGGATGTAAATATCTACAGTATGATTTGTTTTTATTAAAATAACATGTACACTTAAGAAAAATTAAGAAAAAAATATACAATTTTGTTTCAAATAATTATGTCAGGTAGGATATTTTTAAAATAATCCCATTTCTTTGTCACTTTCTTACCTATGTTCCTGGCAATACAACTTTGGTTTCTTCCAGTAGGAGGTTGGATCCATTGCTCTATTCCTGAAGTGTGGATTGATACTGAATCTGCTTTGGACAGTAGAAAATGGTAGAAACTATGTGGGCTAGATTTAAGCCAAGCACCAAAGAGGCTTAGGGCACCTCCACTCTCTCTCTTTCTGAACCATGATACCACCATGTGCTATGGTCTGAATGTAAGGTGTCTCCCCAAAGCTCACGTGTCACAATTCGGGAAGCTGAGGTGAAATGATTGGGTAATAAGGGCCTTAGCCCAGTCAGTGAGTTAATCTGCTTAAGAAGTATTCACTGGCAAGGGTGTGGCTGGAGGAGGTGGCTCCTCCGGGCTGCTTTTGGGGTGTATATTCTGTATCTGACCTGGAGTTTCTTCCTGATGTGCTTCCTGTTGTGACTCCTTGAGCTCTCTGCTCCCTGGAGCTATGCCTGCTGTCAGAATGAAGAATTGAGCCAGCTCTCCGTGGATTAAGACCTCCCAAACCAGGAGGCCACAAAATAAAACTTTTCCTTCTAAAATTGCTCTTGTCATGTCATTTAGTCACAGCAGCAAAAAGTCTACTAAAACACAATGAGTAGGTGTGATGGTGGGCATGAAAGCAGCCAAGCTGACCTGGGCAAACCCAGGTGGCGCCAGACATGCTGCCTTGCCCCTCTGCATCCCTTGCCTCCTGCCTTCCTTCTTTCCTTCTGTCCTTCTGCTTTCCCTCCCGCCTCCCTCCTTTTCTGCATTCTGTTTCCCTCTCTCTCTCTCTCTCTCTCTCTCTCTCTCTTTCCTAGCATATATACCTTATCACCTTTACCAGGATTATGCCTGTAATGATCGAGTCAGGAAAGACACTTCAGCTCTGGAAATCAACAACGTAAATGATCCTTTCACGAAACTAGTGCACAGGGAAAAGTAGTATAACAGTTATCATAACAAAACAAAATGATTCCCCAAATAATTTTCTCACTAGAGGGGCTGGAGTGATGGCTCAGCAGTTACGGGGCTTGCCTGGCATGCGCGAGTTCGTGAGTTCAAACCCCAGCACCAAGTACATGATGAAGTGTCCAAGCAACAAAAGTCCATGAAAAACTAAATAAAGATTGCTTCTCTCTTTCTTCTCTCCCTCCTTGTCCCCTTTGTCTTGAAAAATAAAGTTTCTTACTAGATAAGTTATTTTATTTCCTGCATTAAATTTTACATGCTTCTATTTTTAACTGGAAATATATATATGTGTGTTTGTGTTTATGTATTAAGTAAAAGTTTATGTATAAATGTATTTTGTATTAAAGACACTATTAATAGAATATGTAGTATAAATAGTCATAAAAACTATAATAGAATACACAATAAGTACATGAAATTGAACTATGTAGAAGGTATATATATATGTGTGTGTGCATGCTTTTTCTCTTTTGTGCTCTGGTGCTGGTTTCAGAGGCAAATGAGATGTGTGTATGGGTTTTTATCCTTGCCTGCAGCATACATGCTCAACTGACCTCTCTGTTGCTGGATATAAAGGGAATGAAGAGGCATGAAACACTATTTGGGGTTCAAAGGAGCATCCTGGTAGGGATATCACACAATTTCATTGTGATGACCACATGTCCATAAGAGCAGCCTTTGCTACAAGGAGTATTATTATGAAGACGTATGATGGTGAAACAAGAAAGCAAATGAATGGTTGCTCCAAAGAATGCATCATATGGAAATTTCTTTTTTAGGAGGAAAAAGTTGATTCCATATAAATATAATGAAAAAAATAAGAAAAATGGATAGTTTTACCAGTTGTATAATTCATTAAAAAATAACTCAGCATTTCTTAAATGATAACCAGTAGGTTCTCTTCCAAAAACAGTAGAAATACACCAATCATGTTGAATGAGCTGTTGGCACAGAAATTAATAAGTGCTGAACAGTTCCCAAACAGCCCTGGGGAGGAAGAACATACTAACAGCAAGTTAGCCAAATTAAAAATCATTTAAAGTCAGATTTCAATGTGGTATTTTCTTTTCAATAGAAAGCGTGGGATTACACTGAAGCTCATCCTGATTACTCCAAACAGTGAAATAAGGATCTTTTCTTTGGTACCACAGTGTGTTTGCTGAGCAGAAGCCTTCATTTGCCGCTACATTTCCTTGCATCATTACATAATTGTTCCCTTGTACTCTAGTTATTCCACGGAGTTATTCCATGGGCATTGAAGTATGCTGGGCTGGTGAGCTAATCCTTCATTTTAACAGAGTGTGATGTGTAGAGAAAGATTCACAAATATTTTGAATGAAAAAGTGAACAGAGCTCCAAATGGGCTAATTAAAATCACCTGCTCTTCTTAAAAAATGGAATTGGTTAAGCACATAACATACTCAGTTAACGTTCCACCCTGCAGGTAATCAGGAAATGCTCCTTAAATCATGAAAGATACATCGCTTTTCACCCATCACACCCTGCAGCCAATGGTAAATTGTAGAAATTTCTAGAAAGCAATTTGTCCAAATATATCAAGGGTTCAAAAGAGTTCATATATTTTACAAGGATAATAATACAGCCAAGCAAGTATCCTAAGGAAATTATCAGATATAAAGATTTTTATACTCCTTCATGTAGTTGCAATGGCAAAAATTTAAAATTTTTTGAAACGATATTGGAAAATAAAATTGTTAGAAAATTCTGCTGCATTTCTATAATTAAATGCTGTGAAACCAATAGAAACCCTATGCTTAAAAACAATTATATGCAGAAAGGTTCAAGGTAAGTTTTGCTTTCTGATTTTGCGTGTGTGTGTGTGTGTGTGTGTGTGTGTGTGTGTGTGTGTGTATGAGAGTCAGAGAAAGAGAAAAACAGAGACAGAGAGAGAAAGTGAGAAGTGTAGAAAGAGAGATGCTTTGAAAGCCCTTTCTGGTATGGAAAAAATTCAGCTGAATAAAATATACAAACAGAAATATTGTTAATGCAGAACCAAGCTTCAGTCAAAGATAAAGAATTCTTTAGAGGCCAGAAAAGGCTAAATTAGGAGGTATACGGGGGGAGTTAGTATTTTATTTGGGAGTTGCCTTGAGTGAATGTTTTCCCTCCTGTGTGTTGAGGACACGGACTAAGCCACAAGGTGAGCAGAGCTAAAATAATCATTGGAGAACCATACACAGGGAGGGAGGTTGTTACAAGATTTGGTAGAAACAATTCATGTGGTGAGGGAGATGGTGTAGATGTGAGTCCATGTTGACTCCAAGTTAAGAAGGGGGTAAAACAAAACAAAACAAAACCTGGAACAAAAAAGTCCTTACACTTTCCTGAAGTTGGAGTCTGAATTTATATTACGTGTAAATAGGTCTCAACTTCCCAAGGCAGAAACATAATTGAAGTGTTGGAGGTTGGTAATCCCCAGGTTTCATTGGGCTCCTCTTCAGTCAGTGGTGGTGGGGGGAGTTTCCCAATGTTGGAGGAAAGGTGTGCCCCAAAAGCTTAATAAGTAAAACAATGCAAACAAGGTTGAGATGAAATGATTGGGTTATGAAAGCCTTCTCTGGATCAGTGAATTAATTCCTTGATAGGGATTACGTGGGAGGTAACTGTAGGCTGGTGGGGTGTGGCTGGAGGAGGAGGGTCATTGAGGGCGTGCCTTTGGGGTACAGATTTTGTATCTGGCATGGAGTTTCTTATTCTGCACGGTGATGTTGATACCAACTTTGTGGATGTCAGGTTCGTTTCCTTTCAGAGTCCAAGAATGAAACCGAGGGACACTGAGGCAAGCGTAGTAGACAGAATTTATTTTATAGAAAGTGAAGCATGGGGAAAAGAGTAGACTTCCCCTAGAGTGCTAGAAGGGGACAGAAACATAGGCAGCTAGGTTTGCCTTTTAAATATGGAGTTCACCCTTCAATTGATCATCCTCTCCCTTCCCAAAAACCTAGGCTGGAGGGAGTGAGAAATTCTGGTTGGGTCCAGCCTTGGATTTGCACCTCAGGCATCAATAGAAAGAATGTGAGCTTACTTAGCAGAAGGGAGTGTTTACATTTGAAACACCTAGCCAGACCCTTCTCATTAGCATTGGGGGATGTCAAATTGATCTTAAAGGAAAAAAATCTGGCTTTCCCTTGATTGACTCCGGCATTCTAACTACTCTCGACTGCCTAACTCATCCCCCTGTCTCAATGTGAAGCCTTGAGACCCTTACCTTCCCCACACTCTTCCATCATGATGTTCAGCCTCACCTCAACCCCTAGGAATGGAGCAGGCCTTCTACACTAAGACATCCCCCAAACCGTGAGCCTCCAAATAAACTTCTCCTCCTTAAATTATTCTTGTCAGGTCTTTTAGTCACAGCAGCGAAAGCTGACGAAAACACTCATGCTGGGTTGTGAAGATGGCTGACAGACAGCACACAACTCCACACAACGAGGTGGGCAGCACTTCATTATTCACCCACGCTCCTAATGTGGGGAGAGGAGTTCAACTCATGGGGATGTCCTTGTAAAGACAGTGAACCAATGGTCTGTGGAAGGCAGTCTCTGTGGTATTAAGAGTGAGAAGTGGGGGCTGTAGTGGTGGCTCAGCAGTTGGAGAGCTTGCCTAGCATGCATGAGGACCTGGATTCAAACCCCACCACCACATGCACAACTAAGTGTCAGAGAAACAAAGGCCAGATTAAAAAAAAGAAAGTTGATTCTCTCTCTTTGTTCCTTCCTTTCTTCCTCCCTCTCTCTCTCTCTCTCAAAAAAAAAAAAAGTGTGAAGTGGCCCCTGACTCCTACCTAAAAAGTTTCTTCACAGCTAAAGAATTAGTCAAGAGTTTCAAGAGAGAACTACAGAATGGGATAAAGTCTTTGCCTGCTACATCTTGAACAGAGGGCTAATATCCAGAATATACAAAGAACTCAAAAAACTGAACAAAAAAACCACAATGAATCCAATCAATAAATGGGCTAGGGAGCTAAATAGAAATTTCTCAACCGAGGAAATCCAAAAAGCCCGTAAATATATGAGAAAAAGCTCCACATCACTAGTAGTCAGAAAAATGAAAATCAAAACTTCACTGAGATTCTACCTCACTCCTGTCAGAGTGGCAAAAGTGAATAATACGAACAATGACAGATGCTGAAGGGACTGTGGGAGGAGAGGAACACTGTCACATTGTTGGTAGGATTGCAAACTGGTACAGCCACTCTGGAAAGCAGTGTGGAGACTCCTCAAAAAACTAGGACTGGCACCACATTCTGACCCAACTATCCCACTCCTGGGCATTTTCCCAAATGAGCTAGAATTGGCATAGTACAGAGATACAGCTTCATCAATGTTTTTAGCAGCTCAATTTACTACAGCTAAGCTATGGAACCAACCCAGATACCCCTCACTGGACGAGTGGATTCAAAAACTGTGGTACATACACACAATGGAATTCTACTCCGCTGTTAGAGAAAATGATATCATAGCATTTGCAGCCAAATAGATGGAGATGGAAAAAATTATGATGAGTGAAATATCCCAAACTCAGAGACTCAGGGCCAAATGTTTTCTCTCATATGTGGAAGCTAGAATACAATCAGAAACAGACTGATAGTTGGCTAAACTAATAATAACCTCAACATAGGTGAATTTTTACATGAGCAAGAGGAACCTGGCCTAGGATGGTGGGGGATGAAGGGAGGGTGGCAGGGATGGGGGAAGGGGATAGGAGGGATCAAGGCTACTGGATGGAAGGAGTATGGGAGTATCAACCCAGTGGGGAACCTTCAACTTCCATGAGAGGCCCAACTAACATGGGTTAAGCAGGGGAAAACATGCGAACCAGGGGAGCCCAAAGCGGGGAGACCATGGAATGGCATCAGCCTTGGTTTGCTCTGGCATTTTGCATTTGTTCATGACTGTATGACAACGATTCCCTCCTAAATGTAAGATTATCTTGAACGAATGAAAAAAAAAAGAATTTCCATAAATAAATAAATAAATAAATAAAATTTTTAAATCACAAAAAACAAAAAGCAAACACAAACCAGTGTGAAGGGGCCCTTGACACCTACCTAAAGTGGTGGTTAATGGTTAACTTGCTTTGACGATTCTGCAGATTAGGAAACTGAAGCCTGCCATTCATGGATAAGCAGGCAGGCACTATGGTTTGTGGTTTGTCTCCATGATAAAGCAACCTTATTCAAGGGAGTAGAGTGGGTAAGAGGGGCTGCAGTGTGGCCATTGATGGTCCTCTATTCAATTTTAGTTTCAGGCTTTACACAATATCCATAAGGAGAAAAACCCAATATTCTGGAGAAAGGCATTTAAAACTCAGCCTCAAGAACTTCCCAAGGCTTATCAAACCAGCTACGTTGCAACTGATAGAAGACAAAATTGGTCCAACACTTCAACATTTGGGAGTAGGCAAAGACTTTCTCAACAGGTCTCCGAAAGTGAAGGAAGTAAAGTCAAAAATCAGTGAATGGGATTTCATAAAGCTAAAAAGCTTTTGTACTGCCAAGGACACAATCAAAAGAGTCAAGAGGTTTCCTACAGAAATGGAGAGTATCATGCACTATGATTCCTCAGACAAGGGTCTCATATCCAGAATCTATAAAATACTCAAAAATGTCAGCTACAAAAACACCAACAGCCCAATTGATAAATGGGCCAAAGAGCTAAATAGAGACTTCTCACCAGAGGACATTGATCAAGCCAATGAAT
>PVKS010048028.1:0-12569 GCA_004027875.1 Aplodontia rufa | reverse complement strand
TTACCTCTTACATTACACATGGCATTCTAATTATATTTTATTTTTATCATTATAAATATAGGATAGAATATTTCTTATTCTTTTAGTAAGTATTTGGTATACATTTTTCACTTTTAAAAATACCCCTGGATGATAGAATACTTATTTGTCTAATGGTCAAAAAATATTAATCTTGTTCCATTTGGAATCTAGATAGAAAATCAAAATTCCATGGAATCAGGTTACTATGAGAAATTAGCAGATCCCTTCTTTTAAAATAAGTGCAATAATTAGTTTCCTTAGTCTCTTTACTCCATATCTGCTTCAGTTCTTCTGAGAGGGAGCAATACCTTTCCAGACTGTTTAAAGTGTTAGTGCCCATCTAATTTAAATTCTATGAATTCTAATTCTACCTTTTATCTTTAAAACAATGTCAATTTGATAAGAAACACATGCCTAAGCAGTGAAACCACCAATGGCCTATCTTCACCCTAAACAGAACTTCTGAGTGACCATAGCCTATGACCTTTCCCATACTATTTCAATTCTTGCACACAATGTATGAAATAACTACTACTCATATTACCTGGGCTCATCTATTATATCAATATAGTTTAGTACACCAGAAACTATATCCTGAGCATAACTAAGCTGTGGATAAGGAGATAAGGCCCCTTCACCTTTTAAGGAGATTCTAGTTTAATGAGGAGAAGGCAACATTTGGCCATGCAGATAAACTATTTTGATACTACAAAAAGAAAAGTCTAAATAAAAATCTACCCCTAGATGTTCAAAATTAAAACTGTAGATTTTTACCTGGTGCATCAGAAATGGCTTCATAGAGGAAATGAAAAGTGGATGGTAAGAAACATGTTCAAAGCAAAGAGAAAAACTTTGATTGGCAAAGGCACATGAAACGACCTCCCAGTCAGAGTGCTATAATGATACAGCTTGGCTGTGGGTGAAGGTATGTAGGCTGCCATGGCAATCAATGCAAAGACTGAGCCAATTTTGTGTACCTGGCAAGAAAGGAGCCAAGACAATAATAACTCAAATCGAAGTTTTCTGCCAATTCTTATTAGTTCTAGTGTTTCCCATCATATTAAACCCAACTAGAAGCTAGATAAAAAGGAAGTATAGATGATGAAGTTAATGAGAGTCATATTTCTGAGGCATAAACTATGGAGAAAAAGGTAAAGATGTGTGTGATGTGCGTGTGTGTGTGCTCGCATGCACAAGTGGTCTCATCTATTCCCAACTCTGTACATTATGTACTTCGTATTCACTATCTCTTTAAGTTTCATAAAAATCTTGGGAATTAGATATACTTATCAATTTTTATAAATGAAGAAACAAATAAATACATTTTTCATGATCATTTATCCATAAAGTTGCAAGCTGATTTTTTAACTCAAATTTTGGTGAGCATGTTTTCACTCCAATATATTTTTCTTCCCCTAAACTAACACCCAACATCACATGGTATGAAAAATCAATAGAAGAACACTATAAAATAAAATGCATGCAAAAACTGCTCATCATCCCAAAACTGTTTAATGGTATTTTCAATGTTCTATTTAATGTTAAGATGATAAATGAAAATAAAATATCTATTTGAAAGGAAAAATTATCATTATTCCCAGACTGCATTATAACTACTTAAAAATAAAATCTATCAAAATGCATAAGAATTAACATGTATTTAATAGGTAAGGCAGTTATTATTATATACTTGGTTATATACTTGGTTATTCCTAATATCCACAAAAAAATATAAAACTTAGACAATTTCTTCAAAGAATACAGAACTTATGCAAAACCTGACTAAGCTCAGTAAAGAAGCCTAAAACAAATATAAATTACATACTATGGTTCTGAATGAAAAAGCTATTATTTTATATATTTAATGCATTTACAAAATATTATAAAATTGTCTCATCAGATAGCAAAACACACCATAACATGGAAATTGTTTTTAAATCCATATGTAATTGGCATATGACAAGACAAATTTAAGTGGCAGAGAGTAAAGTGTATAATGACTTTATGATAAAAATGTGTCACAAATCAATAATTACAACTGAAATGCCCAAATAAATAAGTTACAAAGAGTTTGGGAAAAGAACTGCAATTTGTAAAAGAGAGTCTATTGGATGTTTTAAGAAATGATAAATGCATAAATGAAATTAGGAACTCTGTGAATGAGATTAACATCCAGGCAAAGCCCATCTGAAAAGGATATTGGTGAATAAGAAATAAGGCAAATGAGGGCTGCGGATGTGGCTGAGTGGTAGCATTTTCCAGGCATACATGAGGCCCTGGGTTCAATCCCCAGTACCATCCTCCCACCCCCCCAAAAAAGTTGCTAAAGAAATAAAGCAAAAGAAAATTACAAACTGAAGCACAATGAGAGAAAGCAATGACAGGATATATAGGACATGATGAGAAGTGCTACCACATTAGTTATGGCACTCCAGAAAAAGAGAAGAGAGAGCATTTACTGAAAGGAATATGTGATAAATGAACAGTTAAGAATTTTCTAAGGCATTAATCCTGGACTTCAAGAAAAACTTGAATCTAGAGTTACATACATATAGATGATAGATACACATGATAGATAGATGGTACATAAAGAGAAAGATGATAGATTACACATATATAGAGATATAGATTACATATATATATACATATATATAAAGGGAGAGAGAGATCAGGATAAAACTTAAAACAAAGACAGAATCTGAAATCAATTTGGTAAAAAAGTGTTAATACTTTCAAAAGAGTAGCAACAAGACTGATAGCTAAGCTTATAGTTTAAACAAATTCACAGAGGTAAAAGAAAATGATGGTCAATCTAGAATTTTATATCCAGCAAAAACATGAACTTAATGTTGTTGAGAATGTCAAGTGGCACAACCATTTAGGAAAACAGTTTAGCAGTTTCTTAAAAAGTTCAACATACGCCTACCATGTAATTAAGCTCTTCTAAGTGTTTATTCAAGAAAAGCGAAGGCAAATGCTCATAGGAAGCCTTAAACATGAATGCACACAGCACCGTGGCTCATGTTGAAACCAAACTCCTGGCTGGTCTTGAGAAAGCAGGAAGATGAACAAATCTGCCAAGAACCAGAAATGGATATTGCAAACACAGTATGGACCACCAATCACTTTCCTGTGTTTTAGTGGATGAAAGAGAAAGAGAGGCAAATAAGGAATTATGCTCCAGGTTTCTAAAAAGTACCAGATTGTTTCTCTCTGTGCAAATAGATGCAGGGTTCAACAAACAACAATGACCGTGCAGACCCACATTCTGCTAGAAACAAAATTTTGCCAAGATTTTCTGATATGATATGATTTAAGCTGAGGATTTATTTTTTAAGTCTTGCCAAAATCTTTCTTCATACCACAAGATAACAACTCCTAGAGCAGAAAGCATTCTGTGCACATGTATAAAGCATAATTGCATATAAGTAAAATGAAGACATATTGATGAAGTCAAGATCAGCTTTCAAGATGATTTCAATTATCAGTAAAAATAAATTATTGCATTAGGAAGGCAATTAAAATTTTTGTACAGATATTAAATTTTTAATAAAATTATGTTTGCAATAATTTAACACATGTTATAAGAACTAGTTTAGAGACATTTTGTTCCTATGTTATTAAATCTATGATACAACACATAATAAAAACTCCCATTAGAGTGATAAGATCCTGAAGTCTCAGTGCATGATGTATTCTACCACACTTGCAAGTCTAATATAATTTGGAAAAACTTACACCAGATACTTAGTAATATTTCCGTGAAAAAATAGATTCTATCTTAAAATGCAGAAATGTCATCCAAAACGAGAAGGCTCAGCTTTAACATTCACATCTATTCTCATTGATACAGTTTGAAAAAATAATTTTGAAACAAATATAACAGAAAATATTTGCTTATTTCCAAACATTGTTATGAAAATACATTTTTTGATACCAGAGATTGGACCCAGGGTCACTTAACCATTGTGCCACATCTCTATCCCTTTTTTATTTTTCATTTTGAGACAGGGTCTTGCTAAGTTACTTAGAGCCATACCAAGTTACTAAGGCTCACTTTGAACTTGTGATCCTCCTGCCTCAGCTTCCTGAGCTGCTTGGATTACAGGCATGCACCACTATTCCTGGAAATACAGTTTTTAAAAATATTAGTTTATTTGTGATCAAATAGCAGTTTCTGGAACTCTAGTATAAAAGTATCTCAGGAAATTTTGTAAACTAATTCAAATGCATGATAAATAAACAATAGCCACCATTTATATTATGAGAAACTTATATATTCTTTCTTGAAGGAAAAACAAATGGGAAAAATTCTTATTCCGAGATACTAGTAGTGAAACCCCTTTATAATTCAAATATGAAAAGTAGTATAGTCTTTTGTTAAAAAAAAAATGGTTGAGAAATGTAGGATTCTTTGGGAAAGGGATGGTTGATATTTCTACAGGGCCTAAGATGGACCAAGTAATATATACAGGACTTTACTCTTCTATGTTTGTCACAGATTAATAATAGAAATCAGGGGATGGAGTGGTGGCTCAGCATTTACAGTGCTTGCCTGGCATGTGGAAGAACCCAGGCTTAAACTTCAGCACCATGTATACAACAAAGTGTTGGAGCAACTAAAGCAACATGAAAAACTAAATAAAATTGATTCTCTCTCTCTCTCTCTCTCTCTCTCCTGTCTCTCCCTCTCTTTTTTATAAAGAAAAAATGTACTTTAAGATAATAATAATATAAATGACACTATATATTTATAAGGTTAATAATTATGGCCATTTTATAAATTAGAGAATGAAAATCAAGAGATTAAAAAGTTGCCCAAAATCATACAACTAGAAATTAGAATAGTCCAGTTATTAATCCAATCCCTTCTGTTCACAGGACAGACATTTGGCAACTTGAACATCCCAAATATGAGCTTGACTCTTGCTGCCACAAATGGATCAAGATTCAGTGCTATATTCTGCTATAATAATGTAGTCATCAGTGAATTTTTAATTTTTATACTGTAGCTCATCTCAACACAAATAATTCTCTTCCTTTAGCTCCCACTCTTATAACATAAAAGATCAATATTTCTGCTAGAAATCTAAATTACTCTCAGTATTTACATCATTCTTTATTAACCTATGTTCCCTTCTATCTCCAAATATTTGATTCTATTTTCTATGGAAGAGACTCCCCATTCTGTGCAGTACAGTTTTCCTCCAAATGCTGTATTTTTAAGAGAATAATAGATCCATGAAGTGTTTTTCTCTAATCATCATAGAGCCCTTAAATATATTTTGAGACTGCAATTCCTCATCTTATGTGCCATTTCACCAGAGGACAACAGTGTAAGAACCATATTGCTTTTTGAATTTAAATAGCCTGAATCTAAAAGGCAAAAATCCTGATGTTCTTCCAGGGAGCAATTCCCTCTGAGTCATTCCTGAGAAGTGGCTTTGCATCATCGCTCCGCCGAAACATAATGATCTTCAGATGCCTCATTCCCTCAAAGGAAACATCTTTAATTGGAGAAAGTGGAAGAAAAAACAATTGGGCCAAGTTTTCTCAGAGGATCTTAAACTGCTTTTCACAGCTCATTTATAAGTTCCTTGCTTCTCCTACCCTTTCCACAACCCCCACAAACACACACATACATCACTTATTTTTTTTCAGAGATTAGTCATTTATAAAGAAATCAATTATTTTTACCAAAGTAGTTCAAAACAGCTTTTTAAAAGATAGTGTTTTTAAATATAATGCAATCAAATAAAAACACATGAGAGCATTAGATGATTTGACCAAATTCTCCATCATGTTAGTGATCAATTGAGCAGACTTGCTTCCAAGACTACAAATTCAGCCATGCTTAAGTCTTAAAGAAATGAAACCAAATTATGCATATTGAAACAAACTTTCTAATTCAGAATAGACCAATTCCAAAGCATCCTGACAGTTCATCCCCAAAATCTTCCTTGCACTTACCATAGACTATATTCACACATGACCTTTTGGCATAAAAATCAAACACCATCACACCAACATTAAAATCCTACCACACCTACATGACCCTAAGTGTCAAACTGTCCTGGAGTATCTCTGAAGCCTCCTTTCTATTAATTCTCCTCTTGCCCCTGCACTTTCACAACAATGATCTCCTGGAAAATTCTATTTTATTTTGTTTTGATTTTTTCCTATTTGCAAACTATGTTGCCACATCTGGATTCTTGCATCGTTTTTCCTCAATGTGGGATGCACTGCTCCAAGATAGTCAGCTGCCTAGTTCTCTCATTTAATAAAATTATCTGAGTATGCCCTCTTTTAGAGAGAACCTCTCTTATCATGTCTATCAAGCTCTATTCTCTTATTCTCAATTAGTTTTTCCTCCTAGCACTGATCACTAACTGAAATAATACATTTGTGTTTATTATTTCTTTCTTAAATTAGACTGTAAGCTCTATGACTGTTATGGTTTGGATGTGAGGTAACCATTCCTGTGTTAATGTAGGAATGTTTGTGGGTGAAATGATTGGATTGTGAGAGCTGTAACCTAATCAGTCCATTCAAGTTTGGATGAACTAATGTTTGTAACCAGGTGGGGCACAGTTAGAGGAGGTGGGTCACTGAGAGCAAGTCCTAAACAGGTTCATCTCCCTGGGCCCCTTCACGTTATTCTTTCTGCTTCTGGCCACCACGAAAGGAACAGCACTCCTCTACCACACTCTTCCGTTATGATGTTTTGCCTCATCAAGGCCCAGAGAAATGGTCATTCCACCATAGACTAAACCTCTGAAATCATGAGTCAAAATACCCTTTTCAACCTCTAAGTTGTTAATGTCAGGTATTTTGATCACAGTGACAAAAGGCTGATTAATAAAGAAATTGGTACCAGGAATGGGCTTTTACTGTGATTAACTTGACCCAGTGCTTCAGAAGCCTTTTGGAACTGGTTTGTGGAAGGAGTTTGGAAAATTTTGGAGATACAGGATGGAGAAGTATTAAATTTTGGAAGCAGAGCTTAATGGGTGATTCTGATGAGAGCTCAGAAGACCAGAATGTGGTCACTAAAGGCTATGCTTATGAAGTCTGAGAGAGAAATTAGGACTGTATTGCGAATTGAACTAGAGACCATTTGTGTTACATTCTGGCAAAGAAGTTGTCTATGTTTTGGCCCGTGTCCTAAGACTGAATGAATCTGAATTTAAAGGCAATGGACTCGTTAATCTGGTAAAGGAAATTTCAAGGCAGAGCAACATTCAGTCAATGGCATGGATTTTGCCTGCAGCTTTTAGCCAGGTTTAATGTGAGAATTGGGAGAAAAAAACAGAGCTGAAGGGGCTGAAGCAGTGGCTCAGCAGTTATGGCGCTTGCCTGGCATGCGCAAGTACAAGAGTTCAAACCCCAGCACCGCATACCCAATAAAGTCTCGGAGCAACAAAAGGCACACGAAAAACTAAATAAAAATTGTTTCTCTCTCTGTCTCTCTCTCTCAATGTCCCTCTCTCTTTAAAAAAAAAAAAAATACAGAGCTGAAGATTTTATGAACTTGCAGTTTGGCCAAAGATATGTGTGTAAAATTGGGGCCAAGGAAGGTATGGGAGTTAAAGAGAATATGGCCGCTAAAGAGATACTGAGAGATATTTTGCAGAGAGACAAAATGAAAGACGTTTTGAGGGCATCCCAGGAATTTATAAGATCACACCTATTGCAGACTCAAGATTATGAGAGTAAAACTTTTATAAAGGAAGACAGGGCACCCTGCTTGTACAGGGGTAGCCAGAAAGTTGTTTCTCCAGGATTTGTTTCACCATGTTCTGCCACCCAAGCACTAAGAGACAGTTAACAGCATTGAGCCAAGGTCTGACTACTGCTTAAGAAGGGGGCAGACCTCACCATCACCCACATGGTGCTGGTTCTGCAGAAAGGCAAAGGTCATAGAGGCTTCCACTGAGATTTCAAAGGCAGATCTAGGAAGGCAGGTAAAGTGTGGCAAGATAAGAGACCCCATTGGTTGCTTCTAAGAAAGCAAGGCATTAAGCTGTGAGGGTGAACCTAAAGCTAGAATGAAGACTTAAGGGATGCCAATAATGTGGGATGCCTGCCATGGAAAGCTGTTGGGTGCAGAGAAAACCAGATTATAAGAGAGGCTATATGTACTGAAACTGGCAAGGCCAAAGAGATAGGGATACCCGAGCCCTTTGGAGAGTACATCACACCACAATATGTACACAGATGCTATACCTGGAATCATGAGACCTGTTTTCCTGGAGGAGTTTAGGTCTTGCTTTGTTCCCAACACTTCTTTCTATGGCCCCCTTCCTCCCTTTTGGAGTAGGAGTATTTACTCTGTGCCATTGTATAATGGATATATGTAACTTTTGAGAGTTACAGGACCTCACAGCCAAGAGTATGCCTTGAGTCTCAGGTGAGATTTTGGAATTGGACTACTGAGTAATGCTGAAACTTTTAAAACTATGAGACTCTTGGAGATGAACTAAATTAATTTTGTACTGTGAGATGGACATGAATTTTTGGGATCCAGGTATGGAATAGTATGGTTCTGTGTTAAAGCAGGTACGTTTGGAAGTAAAATGATGGGATTGTGAGAGCTATAATTTAATCACTCCATCTCAGTTTAATGAATAATTGGGTGTTAACTGTAGGCAAGTGAGTCATGACTGGAAGAGGTGGGTACCTGATATTGTGCCTTGGAAAGGTTCATCTTACATGGAGCCCCTTCCCCTTGTTCTCTCTGCTTCCTGACCATCCAGAGGAGGACTCTTCCACTATACCCCTCTGCCACAGGATTCTGCCTCACCTTAGGTCCAGAACAATGGAGTCAGCCCATTGTGGACTATACCTCTGAAACCATGACACAAAATAAACGTTTCTTCCTTAAAGTAGTTCCTGACAAGTATTTTGGTCACAGTGAGAACAAACTGATTAACATATGACAACAGAGATTTTGTGATCCTACAGTCTCAATACTGGGAATGATGCCAGAAGCACCAAGGATTTTTAAAGTATCTGGAGCATTCATTAACTGCTGGGTTAAAATTGAAATCAGTCAAATTTACCTAGAAATTAAAATTCCAAGTCATGTTTTAGTTCACAGCTTTTAGTATTATTTATTTGTATTCATTTTCCCTCTTTTTAAAAATATTTTCTTTTGAAATAATGCCCCTTTGAAAATTGCACATAAATTCAGTAAAACCGTCCATCAAAGTATACTGCTTTGTTTACATTTAGTCAAGTTATAGGTACACATGCAAACTATGACACTCTAACTCCCAATCCCTAAATTTACAGTGGATCCTAATACCTCTCAATCAAACACAGTAATTTCTACTTGATTACAATGTTGTACCTTGAAGAAAAGTCAAGATTTTCTTAGAGTTTCTATCGTTTTTAGCATGCTGATATTGATCTTTCATCATGGAGCTACCTAGTATTCTTCCACTGATTTCCCATTCCATTGCCTCTTTTTTTAATTAACTGGTTCCTGAGTCTGTCTCTATTGGTTACAGTTCAAACTTCTAGCTAATATATATAAATATTTATACTTAATCTGATATACCTTCAAATGCAAAACTTACAGAGAGGCTCCCAACCTTCTTTTCATCTCTCTCTCTCTCTCTCTCTCTCTCTCTCTCTCTCTCCTATTTCCTTGCACTCTATCCTACAACATTTCCCAATTACACAGTGTCCTCTAGTTACACAACTATTTCTCTTGGTGTACCACATAATGATTTTTAATGTCCTTTACAATAATGTTAATGCTTCAAAACCATTTATTCTTCCTCCTTTCCAGTACTAAACACAGAGCTGCAGGCCTGAAGTAGAAGTTATGGAATAGTCAGTATTATTAAGTTATGTCCCACCAAGTTATTAATACTTCATAGTCTCCCAAATGAGTCAGGGATATTTACTTTTTACTCCCTAAGTACTATTATTCAAAATTTATTGTTTTCATTTTTATTATTATATGATAGTTATACATACCGTTAGGATTCATTTTGATGTAATTAGAAATGCATGGAACATAATGTACTCCAATTCAGACAACAGTACTTACCCTTACATGCTCCTTCCTCCTTCCCCCAAATCCTTTTCCTCTACTCTATACATCTATTTATTTACATTTTTAGTTAGTGTCTTGTGGACATACATAATGGTGAGATTCACTGTAGCATATACATATATGTACATTGGAAAGTTAGGTAAAATTATTCATTCTATTGTTTTCCACTTATCCCACCCCTTCTCCTATCCTGCCAATCCCCTTCTTCTATTCCCCTGTTATTTCTTTTATTTTGATGGAATTCCTGCCCTCCTGCCTGCCCCCACCCTGTTTCTTTTCTTTGTCTACCCAAACCTTATTTTAGATTATCAGCTGCATGTCAGATAGACCTTTGACTTTATGGGTTTGACTTATTTCACTTAGCGTTATAGTCTCCAGTTACATCCATTTACCAGCAAATTAAATGATTTCATTCTTCTTTATGGTTGAATAACACTCCATTATGTATATATAAAATACATTTTCCTTATCCTCTCATCCACCAAAGGACACCTAGGTTGGTTACATAGTTTGGTTATTGGGTTGCTATAAACATTGATGTATCTGTCTTCCTATAGTATGCTGATTTTAGATCTTTAGGGAATATACCAAGGAGTAGAAAAGCTGGGTCATATGGTCTTTCCATTCCTAGTTTTTTGAGAAATCTCCCTGATGTCTTCCAGAGTGGCTTTACTAGTCTGAAGTCCCACCAACAATGTATCAGTGTACCTTTCCCCCACATCCTTGCCAATACTTATTATTTGTAGTCTTCATGATTGATATTCTGGCTGAGATAACATCTCAATGTTTTTTATTTGCATTTCCCTAAATGCTAAATATATTGAACATTTTTTCACACATTTGTATGCCATTTGTATTTCTTCTATTGAAAAGTGTCTAGTTCTTTTGCTCAATTATTAATTGTGCTATTTACTTTTTGGCATTAAGTTTTTTTAATTCTTTATATATTCTGGATATTAATTCTGTATCTGAAGAGCAGGTGACAAAGATCTGCTCCCATTTTTTAGGCTCTCACTTCATGCTCTTATTTCCTTTGATGTGCAGAAGCTTTTAAGGTTGATGGCATCCCACTTAATGATTTTTAATTTTATTTCTTGTGTTTTAGAGGTTTGTTAAGGAAGTGAGTTCCTGGGAAAATATGTTGGAGTGTTGGATCTACATTTTCTTTAAGCACGTGCAGAGATTCTGCTCTAATTCCTAGATCTTTGATCCACTTCAAATTGACTTTTGTGCAAGGTGAGAGATAAAGGTCTAGTTCCATTCTACATGTGGATATCCAGTTTTCCCAGCAACATTTGTTTAAAAGACTATCTGTTTTTCAACATTTGATTTTGGCACCTTTGTCTAATATTGAATAACTATATGTGGATTTGTCTCTGCATCTTTTCTATTCCATTGGTGTCTGTTTTGGTGCCACTGCCATGCTGGTTTTTTTACTCCAGCTTTATGTATAAAGCTCTGTTATTGTGATGCCTCCAGCATCACTGATTTTGCTCAAGATTGCTTTGGCTATTCTAGGTCTTTGACTTTTCAAAATGAATTGTATTTATTTTTTATTTTTTTAGAAAAATAGAAAAAGAATCAATTTTATTAAGTTTTTCATCTGGTTTTAGTTTTTCTGACACTTGTTTACGTGGTACGGATTGAATTCAGGTTCTTGTGCATGCCAGGCAAGTACTCTAAGACTGAGCCACAGCTCCAGCCCCTCCAAATGAATTTTAGAACTGCCTTTTCTAGTTCTATGAAGAATATCTTTATATTTTTGAGGGGGTTGAATTGAATCTATTTAATGCTTTTGGTAATATGGCCATTTTCACAATATTTATCCTGCTTAATCCTTCCTATCCAAGAAAATTGGAGGTCTTTCCATCTTCTAAGGCCTTCTTCAATTTCTTTCTTCAGTATTTATAGATTTCATTGTAGAGATCCTTAACATCCTTGTTTTGATTAACTCCCAGGTTTTGGTTGTTTTGGAGTCTTTTGTTAGTTTGATTTTTGTTTTTATTTATCTTAAATGGGATAGTTTTCCTAATTTCTTTTTCAGCATATTCATCATTGGAGTGTAGGAAAGCATTTAATTTATATATGTTAATTTTTTATCCTGTTACTTTATTAAATTTTTCATCAGCTCTACAATGTTCTAGTGGAATTTTTGTGGGGGAGGGTCTTCTAAATATAGGATCATGGCATCATCAAATGGAGATAATTTCACTTTTTCTTTTCCTATTTACATTACTTTAATTTCCTTCTGTTGCCAGATGGCTCTGGTTAAAGTTTCAAGGATTATGTTGAATAGGAGTGGTGAGAGGGGACGTCGTTGTCTTGTTTCTGTTTTTAGAGGAAATGTTCTCAGTTTTTCTCCATTTAGTATTATGAGGGGCTTAGATTTATCATATATAGGCTTCAAAATGTTGGGTAAGTTCCTTCTATCCCTAGTTTCTCTAGCGTTTTTAACATGAATAGGTGCTATATTTTGTTGAAG
>PVKS010048027.1:0-12545 GCA_004027875.1 Aplodontia rufa | reverse complement strand
TGCAAACTGGTTCAGCCACTATGGAAAGCAGTGTGGAGAATCCTCAAAAAATTAAGGATGGAACCACCTACGACCCAGCTATCCCACTCCTGGGTATTTTCCCAAAAGAGTTAGAATCAGTGTATTATAGTGATGTGGCTTCCTCAATGTTTATAGCAGCTCAATTTACTATAGCTAGAATATGGAACCAATCCAGATGCCCCTCACTCAACGAGTGGATACAAAAGCTTTGGTACATATATACAATGGGATACTACTCAACCATTAGAGAAGGCGATATTATGGCTTTTGATATCAAATGGATGGAGATGGAAAGAATTATGCTAAGTGAAGTATCCCAATCTCAGAGACTAAAGGGCGGAATGGTTTCTTTCATCTGTGGAAGCTAGAATACATGGGGAAGCAGTAGGTTAGATGGCTAACCTAACAATAACTTCAAATTGTATGATTCTCAGCATAATAGGGGGATGGCTCCCTAGGGTACTTGGAGGTGTAGGGATGGGGATGGGTGTATGAAGAAGTCATAGGAGACTGGAGAGTGCGAATATGGGGGAACCATCTCAGAAGCAGATGTCATTCCTCCACGAAATACCCATTTAAGGCAAGAATTCTTCTGGGGGAAACTGCAACAGGTGAAACCCAAGGTGATCATCCATGTTTTGGCATTACCCCTGGATAACAAAGTATATATACATTGGTTACTGATGGTTTGATAATGTTTCCCCCTCAATTGTATCTCTATATTCTTCTAATAAAAAAGATAGTTAATTTACACATATTAAATTGTATTCCAAATATTTGTAACGTATACTGATAGCAGTAGTATATGAATCATCTCTATAATACATATTTGGCAATATTGAATATGTCATTTAAAAATTTCAGAATTATTAAATAATTTCAAAATTTGATAGAAAAAATAATATTCTTTTAAATTTATCTTTCATTGTTAAGCAGAATACATGAATTAGGCTGTTTCATTCATCTGAGTATCCTCAGTAACTAGTATAGTGTATGACACAAAGTGGGTATTTCATACCTGTCTCTTGGATAAATATAAAAATGAAAAACTTTTGATTTTAGTTTTTTTCTTATGGATTTTTAAGCAGTTGATTTTTTAATAATGTATTTGTCTGTATGTTACGCTTTTCCTTTTTTGTTTCCTTAGTCATAATAGATGTTTAATAAGTACTCGTCTCTGCTTTCCATTAGTTTTTCCAGGGCTTGACTTTTTAAATATTATTTCTCTATGTTAATTCACATGAAAATTATTTTGGTGTTGTTTGAACACAAAATTATTTTTTCAAAAGTAACATAGTGGCCTTCTTCTATATAGAATTTATTTTTGAAAACAGTTTTGAAAGTGCATAACAAAAAAAATTTGTTTATAAAAATAACCATTAAAATGAAAAAAACCACATCTGCATGATAACATGAAAGATAAAAATTAATTTAGAAAACAATCACTGTAATGCTGAATACTGCTTGTATAATAATCAAAATTTAGGGGATGAATAGGCACATTTATATAAGAATATAACTTCTAAAATAATCATTTGAGACTACTATCAAATTTCCTCTGTATTTACTTAGAAGTTTTAATAACTATAAAATATGCCAAGAATTCACAAAACAGGGAATCTCTATTAGCTTTAAAGCTACATAATCAATGCTGTAGAGACACATCTGTTAGTGAATAAATAATGAAGTTCTACCAGAAAAGATGCACAGTCAACAGAAATATTAAACAAAATATAAAGCTAAGAATGATCCTGGAATTAAGTGAGGATTTTCATAGTTTATAAATGCTTAAAAAAGGGAGAGAGAATATGGATTGGGTACAGATATATAATTCTTTGAGTAGCATTTTTCAGAAACTTTAGAGCTGAGATATGGCTTCACTTGTCCACTTTGAGTTAATTCTTGTTGAAAACAAAAACAAAATAAATGTGGACTATTTTCTAAATGCAGCCTGGGTAACAATTCCTATTACTCTACCAAATGATGTTTATTCAAAGTAATATTGCACAAACTCTGCTGTAAGCATTTAAGGATACATTTATAGAAACATGTCTAATTGAGAATATGTAGAAAATGTCTTATATATTTATTCATGGGAAAATGGTTATATATAGCATCTCCATGCAATGGCATTTAAAAGATAAAGTACAAACTAATGGTGAAAATGTGTATAATATTTTGCTAAGCAAGAAAGCAAACACAGACTAGTCATTTTGATCCTATGATCCCAATTTTCTTAAACACACATGAACATACTTGCATACATGTGCCTGTGCACATGCACACATACAAAGACATACATAAACCCTGACAGATACACAGCAGTTTTAACAATGATCAGACCTTATCCATTAGAGTAAGGGAGAAGGGAGACTGATATTTTAAATCTTTGTAGTGTTTTAATTTTTTATTCAATTAATATAGGCTACATTCACAATTTAAATATGTATTTACAGACATACTATTAGGAGAAATACAAAATATATGTATATGTAAATATACATACTTATCAGCCTATGTATATTTACAGCAATTGAAAGTGCTTTAATATTATGATATATCTAAGCCTTCTGATAAACCTAGGAACCATCAAAGTGATCTTTGACAACTTTACTGGTTGGCTTTTTCACTGAAAAGGCTACAGCGCTGCTTTAGCATATCCGTAAATTCATTTAGAGTCTCTCAGTAGCAGATGTAAATTAATTTTTGTGCCGTTCCTATTGCAAATATGCTCTTCACAAAACTACCCTATCTTTTAAGGGTACAGAATGGAAATCTCATGCTCTTGACTTAGCAGATTTATTTCTGAAAAATGTTTCCTGTTGTATTAAACAAGAACAAATGTTGGATATACAAAATGTAAAATCACTGTAGAAAGAAGTTTTGTGGGTAAAGAAAATGCCCAAAAGGTTTAAATTGTTACTATTTGGAATGCACTAAAAAATCACAATCAAGAACTGTGTTTTGGTAACACTGGTATTGAGTGAGTATCAGTAAAAAATAATAGGTTCTGGGAGTTTGAAGGGACCCAATATATATATAACACTTTTCTTTACTGCCTCAAAATTGCTCAGTTAAAAAATAAGGAAGAAGTCAGGCTAAGCATCTCATTTATTACTGATACAGCAGATCCTGGAGAATGCAGCTGATATCTGCAGACCAGGTTTTTCCAATATTGAACCCCAGAATTAAACTAATGACTCACACCATTAAAGGCAGCAGGGGTTCCACAAGCCTTTAGTCTCAGAGTCCTACCCTTCTAAAAGCTAGTGGATGACAGAATACTATTGCCTGAGGCAGGCCCACCTCCAAACTTACAGGAAAAGGAAGAGACTGGGCTCTACACTACCCAGTTTATCTTTCCAAAATATGCCTAAATCATAATTAAACTTTTATAGGTGAGTATGTATACATGTATAGGAAATAACAGTATAGCAGTCCCTTATCTGTGGGAAAACTAAACTCTTCGTTGTGTTTTTTTTTCCTATACCTTGGAAACTATATATAAACCTGAAAAACTTTAATTTATAAACTAAGCAGATTTATAATTAATTTATAAACTAAGAGATTAACAACAATGACTAATAATAAAATAGAATAATTATAATGATATATTGTAATAAAAGTTATGTGAATGTGGTCTCTTCCTCTTGAAAGAATCAAGACAAATGTTAGGTTTTTATTTTGTTTTATTTTGTTTTTTGTACTAGGGATTGAACCCAGCAACACTTAACCACTGAGACACATTCCCAGTCCTTTTTATATTTTTATTTTGAGACAGCACCTCACTAAGTTGCTCAGGGCCTAAGTTTCTGAGGCTGCCTTTGAACTTGCAATTCTCCTGCCTTAGCCTCCCGTGCCACTGGGATTAAGGAGTGCGTCACTATGTCTGCCTCAAATTTTAGTATTTTTACACTACAGTTTATCAACTGAAACCAAGGAAAGAGCAATTATGGATGAGGATAGACAACTGAGGAGACAAATAGCTCACAAATGTGAACCAGTATTGAAGTCTTCTTCTGCAATTGCATTCTTACTGGCTAAAGTTGAATGAAAGAAGAAGCTTAATTATAATAACATTAAATAAAACTAATTCTCAATTAGGGGTGGATTTGTCCACCCTCAACCCCAGTGTTATTGCACCGATTATCAGATTGATGATCCTTTCTCCTAAAATATTTACATTCAGTTCTTGCTTTCATTCTTCATATGGGAAAGTTTTCACTTGAGAAAACTTTTACTAAACATGTTAGTAGCTACACATACCAAAGAATTTAAAGTGGGAATTGATCAATATTGGTATCTCATTGATAACTGCTAAAATGCAATGAATGGACCATATCTATATTGTCCATTCTATATACTCTATTTTTATTTCCTCTGTCATCAGTTTTGAAGGAAAAAGAATTCTCTAACAGATTTTGTGTGTTAATTTTAACTCAGGGAAAACTTCACGACTGAGTGATAAACCCACAAAGCTGGAGTACATATACACTAGTACATATACACTAGGTATAATGATACCAGTGGGTACTATGATTTTTAAAGTATAAAGAAATCAACGAGTGGATTGTCATTACAGAAATTCATTCTAGATCACACAAATCACCCAAGAGGTTGATATTCTATGCTTATAAAACTTAACATAAAATTAAATTGCAAATATTTTCTCACAATCTACTAAAATTATGGCCAAAGGCAATACACTGCTAATATGAAACATTTGTTCAGCTCTAGTGGACATATTTCCTCTATGATTTATGTGAAAAAAGGTTTCATTTGCCTTTTCATAGATTCAATAATGAGGTTTCATTTCTTATTTAAGCCTAGATAGTATAGGAATTTTAAAACTTAGAAAGTGGAAGATGTAACCCTGACTTATCAATAAAAGCAGTCAAATAAAAAACGTGAGGTCTTTTCTCCTTGTATCTATGACTATGTCATTTTAAACATCAGCCATTATTCCATTATTCAAATACATTAAAAAGCATCTAAATATTCCACACAGAAAATGCTTTTCCATTCTCTGGGAACAAAATCAGATTAACAAATGCCAAGTAAAATAGTAGACTGTGATCCACTACCCCATGGAATCTAGAAACATTACATATAATTTCAATGTTTCCTCCTAAAATAGGAATAACAGAAAGGAGAATTATCTTATTTTTTTAGGATGTGAATAACAGTCTGTGAGGCAGAAGAAAATACAAAACTGATTTCACTATCAACAACTCAATGCATCTTGGACTTCTAGGTAGCACTTTTCAACCAGTGAAGAGTTTTCTCCCAGCAAGTTTCAGAACTTTATAAAAAATATATGCACTTAACATTTTGCTGAAGTCTCTTTAACTTTTAAAATTACCAGAATTTATATCAAAATACAATAGATAATTATCCTCACCTTAAGCAGTCAGCATCATTCTGAGGCTTTTCTTTGATTTTTATCTTTTCTGCCTCTAGGTATTTGGTAGTACAAATGGCTTCATTCTCTTCATCTTCAAGGACTAAACAGTTAAGAAAATCCTTACAATCTTTAAACATAAAAGTTATCTTCATTCACTTTTATGAAAAAAACACTCTAATTGCCCTGCATGTCAAATATACATATTAATGATTTTATTTCCTATTTTAATATAGCAATTAAAGGCATAAAAAACTTCATAAAATCAATGGCATTAGTAATATCAGTTCTCATACTAATTGTGTTGTTTCTATTCCTCTTTTATTCAGATTTCTAGAGCTATATCCCATTGCATTCTGAAAAAATAATATAACACAAACATGTGCATATAACTACCTTGTCAGCAAAACAAACTAACTCATCAAAGTAATACCTTTATGTTTTCCCTGGAGAATGAACAATTCTTGCATCAGTTCACTCTTCTGTTTTTGAAGTTCATTTAGCTGGCCACTATCATCATGTTCCATTGACTTCATTTCTGGAAACAAATAAAATAACAACCGAAATTACTTAGGAATATATTTCATTAGGGACTAAAAGATTTTTATACTGAAAACTATGAAACATTAATGAAAGAAACTGAAGGTGGAAGATATTGGAAAAGACACAACTAAACAGATATCTCATGTTCGCAAATACTGTTAAAGAAATGTCCATACTACCCAAAGCAATACACAGATTTAAGGCAATCCCCATGAAAATTCCAATGGAATTCCTTAGAGAAATAGAAACCCCAAATCCTAAAATTTCTAGAAACAAATAGTCAAACAAAACCCATACATGAGGTATTTAGGCTTTGCCTTTAACACATTAGCCTTATTTACTTTTTCTAATGTAAAATAAATTTAAGTACCATATGGTCAATCTTAAAGCCCCAAATGGCTATCCTTGGCTACTACAAGCTGTGTTTAATAAACTAATCACTAACTGGATACAAAAGGATAAATTAGATGGTGGTTAAGCTACCAAAAGAGAATGTAAAACATAATATCACTAAGTACAATAAACCTCCTCATGAGATAATAAGAAAACTATCCTTAATAATTAAAACATATTTAAAATGATATTTAATAAAACTCACTACGTGGCACAAGCTTTCATAATAGTACTAATATTGTTTTCTTCTACCAAATCCCCTTTCCCTTAACTCTCACAACTAACTCCAATTCATCCTTTCAAACTAATTTAATTTTTCAAACATTTTTGCTTTTCTGCCATGACTTCTGGGACTCCAGTTACACATACATTAGGCTGCTTGATTTCATCCCACAGATATCAGAGGAGTTTTTTAGGTTTTTGAAGTCTTATTTCCCTCTGTTTCTGCAGTCTCTGATCTTCTATTAATCCTTCCTAGGGAAATGCCACTATTAGGTATTGTATTTTCTCACCCCTAAAGAAACTGTGCTTGTTTTTCAAAACATTTTTTATTGAGTGATAAAACATACTATATAATTAATCCTTCAGCAGGATTTTGTATATTCACCAATTTCTGCATCTATATTTAAGTTTGGAACACTTTATCACTCCTATGAGTTGTCACTGCCGATTTCCATCAGCTCTCCCAACACTAGATAACTAAGTAACTACTAATTTATTTTCCATCTGTATGGATTTGCCAATTCTGGACATTTCACAAAAATGGAATTATACAGTAAGTGGCCTTTTGTGTCTTGCCTCTTTCACCTAGCATAATGATATCAAGGTCCATCAGTGTTGTTGCATGTATCCATGTTTCATTCGTTTTTGTGCCTGAATAAAACTCCATTGTATAAACATACCATATTTTATTTTTTAATTCATCAGTGGATAGACTTTTGGTTGTTTATACTTTTGAGCTACTCTGAATAATGCTGCTATGAACATTCCTGTACAAGTTCCTGTGTGAATTTTTGTTTTCAATTCTCTTAAATACCCCAGGAGTAGAATTATTAGGTCATATGGTAACTCTAGGTTTAATGTTTTGAGAAATGGCTAAACGGTTTTCCAAAGCAGTTGCGTAATTATGCATTCCTACCAGCAATCCATGAAGTTTCCAATTTCTTTGTATCCTCACCAACAGTATTATTGTTCACATTTATTGTAGCCACTCTAGTGGTATTTCATTGATTTGTGTTTCCCTGATGGCTAATGCTGAACTTTACATATTGCCTTTTCTGTCTTTGGATAAATATTTTTTAAGTCCAGTGTTCATTTTTAAATTGGGTTGTCTTCTGATTGTTGAGTTGTGAGAGTCATTATACTCTGAATATGAATACCTTATCAGATGTATGATTTGAAAATATTTCCTCCCATTTTCTAGATGTTTTTTCACTTTGACAGTATTCTCTGAAGCACAAATTTTTAATTTTGATGAGGTACAATTTCTCTACACTGTGTTTATTCACATCTAAAAACACAAATCCCCTACTAAACTATATTTCATATGACATTTCATAATTCTCACTACACAACTGCAAGCTTTCTCAGTTACTAATATTATTTCTTCTACCTTAAATCCCTTACCTCCATTTATTCTCAGAACTAACTCCAATTCATCCTTTAAAATTCATTTCCTAATAAATGAAGATCTGCACCTGTATTTTCCTTTAAGAATATTTTCTAAATCCTCAGTACTGCAAAAAAAGCTTTTTATTTACAGCTCTTACATTGTTTAGATCTCTTTGATTCATTTTGCATTAATGTTTGTGTATGGCATGAGGTAGATATCGACACGCATTCATTTGAATATGGATATATAGTTATTCCAGTTCTATCATTTAAAAAGATCATCTTAATTATCTTGGTATCCTTGTCAAAAACAAATTGACTTGTATTTCCAAATGAATTTAGAGACATTTGGTCAATTTTTAGCCACTATCTAGCTGGGATTTTGATATTAGAAGCACTGAATCTTTACTTCACTTTTGGGAATATTGCCATCGTAATAATATTGTGTTACAATTCACTAGCACAGGGTTTCTTTTTCCTGTTTGCTTAATTCTTTATTTTTCTTAAACATTTTTTTGTAGTTTCTGGTATACATATCTTGCATTTTTGTTAAGTGTATTTCTGAGTATTTAAATAGAATTTTCTTAAATCCACTTATAAATTATTTATTCCTAGAATACAGAAATATGATTATCTTTTATATTGACCTTAAATCCTGCAACTCTTCTGAACTTATTAGCTTTAGTAGTTTTAGATTCCTTAGGTTTTTAAGTATACAAGAGCATGCATCCTTGGATAGAGACATTTTTAATTCTTTTCCAGTGTAGATGTCTTTTGTTTCTTTTTCTTGCTTAACTACCCTATGTTGATTAGAAGAGGCAAGATTGGATAACCTTATTCCTGATCTTAGGTGGGACATTTCCATTCTTTTACTATTAAGAATGACATCCACTATGGTTTTTTATAGATGTCCTTTATCAGGTTGAAGGACATCCCTTCAATCCCTGCTTATTTGAATGTTTTTATTATGAAAAAGTATTGGATCCTGTCACATGCTTTTCCTGTGTCTTTGGTTATCTTTTATATTGCCCATTTAATTCTTCATTATGATAATGTCCTTAAGAATACTTAAAATATTTGATAGAGGAGCTTTATAAATTCTTTTGTCTTCTAGTTGCATCACATCTGTCATTTCTGAGTATATTTCTATTGACTCAAATTCCTCCTCATTCTAAGTTCTAACTTGTTGCCTCTTCACATGTCAAGTAATTTTTGACTGTATACCAGACTTTGTGTTTATTATTTTATTGAATTTTTGAGTTTGCTGTCTTCCTCCAAAGCATGCTGATGTTTGTTTTAGCAGATAAGTTGTTTATGGATGAGGTTCAAAGTTGTTTATAACACTTCTATAAGGGAGGCCTATAAAAGCATTTAATCTAGGTAAATTTATCTATTTAGTTATTTTAAGAAATTTATTTGTTGAACAATCAAACATGCTTCCAACAAAACAATATAATATATATATATTCTGAAAATTAGATTTACCCTTTAGAGCCTCCCCTAATTGCCCACCCTTATCTTTCCCCCCTCCTCCTTCCCAATACATCTCTATGAATACCTTAGGCTGTATAACACTACACCTTTTCAGGGTTTAATACATAAGAGTTGACCACCTTTCACAATGGCCAGGGTCTAGCTCCAACCTCCACAGATGAGTGAAGACATTTGACCCTTGGTTCTCTGGGTTATGCTTACTTCACTCAGCACGATTTCTTCCATAGCCATCCATTTACCTTCAAAGCCTGCAATATCATTGTTTCTAATTGCTGAGTAGAACTCCATGGTGTATATATATATATAATCACAGTTTTTGGATCCATTCATCCAGTGAGGGGCATCTGGGTTGTTTCCAGAATTTAGCTATTGTCAATTGAGCTGCTATGAGCATAGAAATTGCTGTGTCGCTGTAATGTGCTGATTCTAAATCCCTGGAAAAATACCAGGAGAGGAATAGCTGGATCATATGGTGGGTTCGTCCCTAGTTTTCTGAGGATTCTTCACATTGCTTTCCAGAGGGGCTGTACCAGTCTGCAGTTCCAACAATGTGCTAGTGTATCTATCATTCCACAACCCCTCCAGCATCTATTATTATATATTTTCTTCATTTTTGCCAATCTGATTGGCACGAGGTGAAATCTTAAAGTAGTTTTCATTTGCACTTCTCTGATTACTAGTGATTTAGAGCACTTTCTCATATATTCATTGGCTTGATCAATGTCCTCTGTTGAGAAGTTTCTATTTAGCTCTTTGGCCCATTTATTGATTGGGTTGTTTGGGTTTTCGAAGTTGAGATTTTTGAGGATTTTGTAGATTCTGGATATGAGACCCCTGTCAGAAGAATCACAGGCCATGATTCTCTCCCATTCTGCAGGAAACCTCTTGATAATTTTGATTATTTCCTTTGCAGCGCAAAAGCTTTTTAGCTTTATGACATCCCATTCACTAATTTTTAACTTTACTTCCTTCACTTTAGGAGACATGTTGAGAAAGTCTTTGCCTACTCCCAAATGCTGAAGTGTTGGACCATTTGTCTTCCATCAGTTACAAGGTAGCTGGCTTAATTCCTAGCTCCTTGATCCATTTTGATTTGATTTTCATGCAAGGTGAAAGATATGGGTCTAATTTCAACTTTCTGCAAGTGGCTGTCCAGTTTGTCCAGCACCATTTGTTGAATAGGCTGTCTCTCCTCCATGTAATATTTTGTCCCCCTTTGTCAAAAATCAGATAAAGATTTGTGGATTTGTTTCAGGGTCTTCTATTCTATTCCATTGGTCATCATTCCTATCTTGATACCAGTATCATGCTGTCTTTGTTACTACAGCTCTATAGTATAGTTTTAGATCTGGTATAGCAAAACCGCCTGTTTCATCTTTCTTCCTTAATAATTTTTTGTCTATTCTGGGTTTCTTATTGTTCCAAATGAATTTGAGGATTGCTTTTTCTATATCTGTAAAGAATGAGATTGGTATCTTAATGGGGATTGCATTGAATTTATATAGTGCTTTTTGCAGAATGGCCATTTTTATTATATTAATTCTGCCTAAGAGCATGGAACATTTTTCCATCTTCTTAGGTTATCTTAGATTTCATTCTTCAATGTCCAATAATTTTCATTGTTTTTGATAACTTCCCTTGTTAGGTTAATTCCCAAGTATTTTATTCTTTTTGAGGATATTGTGAATGGGACTGATTTCCTAATTTCTTCATCTGCCCTATTATTGTTAGTTTATAGGAAGCTATTTATTTATGGGTGTTGATCTTGTAGCCTGCCACTTTGCTAAATCTATTTATAAGTTCAAAGAGTTTACTGGTGGAGTCTTTTGGATCTTCCAGATACATGAATCATATCATCAGCAAAAAGGGAGAATTTGACTTCCTCTCTTCCTATTATCCCTTTGATCTCTTTCTCTTACTTTATTGTTCCTGCTAGGGTCTCAAGAACAATATTAAATAAAAGTGGTGAGAGCAGACAGCCTTTTCTTGTTCCCAAGTTTAGTGGAAATGCTTTCAGCTTTTCTCTGTTTAGTATTATACTAGCCGAGGGTTTCACATATATATTCTTTGCATAGCTCAGAAAAGTTCCTTTGATCACTATCTTCTCTAGACTTTTGAGCATAAAAGGGTGCTGAATTTTATCAACGGCCCTTTCTGTATCAATTGATATGATCTTATGGTTTTTGTCCTTGATTCTGTTGAAGAGGGGAATTACATTAATTGTTTTGCGTAGGTTGAACCAGCCCTGCATACCTGTGATGAAGCCCACTTGATCATGATGGATTATCTTCTTGATAAGTTTTTGAATACATTTTGCTAGAACTGTTTAAAGTATTTTTGCATCCAGGTTCATCAGGGATATTGGTCTGTAATTTTCTTTTTTTGATGTGTCCTTGTTGGGTTTTGATATCAGAGTTATGGTTGCTTCATAAAAAGTGTTTGGGTGAGTTCCCTCCTTTTCAATTTCTTGAAATAACTTTTTAAATAAGGAGAGGTGTTAGTTCCTCCTCAAAAGTGTGATAAAAACCAATGGGAAAGCCATCAGGTCCTGGGCTTTTCTTCTTTGGTAGACTTTTAATTGCTATATGGATTTCAGTGGCTGTTTATTAGGTTGTTTAGGAATTCAATATCATCCTGTGTCAATTTAGGGATGTTGTATGTGTCTAGAAATTTATCCATTTCTTCCATATTATCCAATTTGAAGGAGTATAGATTTTTGTAATATCTTATAATTTGTTGGATTTCTGTGGGGTCAGTGGTGATCCCTGCCTTTTCATTGGAGATTTTATTGTTTTGCTTCATTTCTTTCTTTCTTTTAGTGAGATTGGCTAGGGGTCTATCTTATTTTTTCAAATACCAGCTTTTTGTTTCATCAATTATTTTATTGTTTTTTTGTTTGTTTGTTTTGTTGTTGTTCTCAATTTCATTGATTTCAGCTCTGATCTTATTTCCTGTCTTCTGCTGGCTTTGAGGTTAGATTGTTCTTCCTTTTGAAGGGCTTTGAGATGGAGCATAAGCTTATTTATTTGGAATTTCTCTTCATTTTTAATGTGGGCACTCAGTGCTATAAATTTTCCCCTTA
>PVKS010048026.1:0-12575 GCA_004027875.1 Aplodontia rufa | reverse complement strand
TCCGAAAGCGAAGGAAATAAAGTCAAAAATCAGTGAATGGGATTTCATAAAGCTAAAAAGCTTTTGTACTGCCAAGGAAACAATCAAAAGAATCAAGAGGTTTCCTACAGAAATGGAGAGTATCATGGACTATGATTCCTCAGACAAGGGTCTCATATCCAGAATCTATAAAATACTCAAAAATGTCAGCTACAAAATCCCCAATATCTTCTTTAAAGGGTATGCCTCCAATGACCTAACTTCCTTCCATTAGGTCCCACCTTCAAAAGTTTCTACCACCAACCAATAGCACTAAAAGCTGTCAACTAAGCTTTTAACACATGGGCTTTGAGGGACATTTGAGATCCAAAGTATAGAAGTAGCTAAAATTATTTCTTTAAATAGTTATTTGGGGAAAATATTTATGAGTGCTATCAGTAGTTTAACAAAAATAGAGATAAGTTGGACAAGAATGATTTACAAAGTAAAATATTTCTTTTTACCATTTAGAGAAAGTTCAAATGAAAAAGAACCCTTCCCCTAGTAAAGTCCATAATCATAGAAAACAAGTACAGACATGAAAAAGGAAGATTAATTTCATATCACAAAAGCCAAGGAAATTTCAGAATAAATGTAAAGTCACATTTTAAAGAACCCCTTTACATGTTCTTCAATATTGAGGGTTTTTTTTTTTTTTGATGCCTCAGAAACTTCATTGATGCTAATTGGATTTCAGAATTAGAGGGCTAAGTTTCTTAGATAGTTAAACCATTGTTTCATTCACCAGGGCTTCACAAACATATACAACACATAATTGAAAATCCGCATCTCCTCTTCCTGAATTCTCACCATTGCTCTCAACCTCTAAGTCAGTGTATAACTAACCATAAAGCTCAGGTCTAGTAAGTGTGACTCTAACCAGTGCCTGAGCTAGGAGTTTGTTACCTTACCAAATAGAATGCCAAAAGATGAAGGCACAGAGACCCATGGCAAGGATAACCAAGGCAGCACAGTGATAGGAGTGCACAGGATGAAGTCTGGACTGCGGGGAGAGAAGGGCTGTCATAGAGTGGCCTTAGTTTGACACATTGTGAAATGTCTCAGGCATGTAGTATGTCAACAGGAACAAAGCAAAGTGACTATGTATTGACAACTCACTCAATTCAAGAAGAAATTCTACGTGGGTATATGGGTGTCCATTTTATATATGTATACATATATGTGTGTGTGTATGTGTGTGCAACATTATATCTTCTTAATATTTGCACATATAACAGTATATATACATGTTGTCTTCATATATATACATATATAACTGTGTGCATATATCCATACATACACATACACACACACACATATATATATCTTTTAATAATATGTGCACACACATGCATATATATCTTATTTTATGGTTTCTAAAATAGAACATGGACATATTAAATGTTTGAACCATTTCTGCTTGAACAACGTTATAAGATAATCTAAAGTGCTATACTTGAATGCAATTTTTCCAATAAAAAAACAAAAATCAAAGAAAAGATGACTAAAAAGGGAACATATGAGACAAATGTAAGGGCAGGGAGGACAGGGAGGGATCTACGGAGACAATCAACAATGTAGCATACTCTTTACCCACCTTAGAATCCAAACAATACACATGCAATCATTTAATTCTGGAAAATTCACAATCTAAGCATTTATATCACTTGTAGGAACAAAATATAGAACAATCATAAGACTGGGGTGTGGGCAATGTGAGGATAATTCTGGTTTAAGGATAAATGTTAATTTATATGCATTTATGATTGTATAATAACTCAATCCTCAATAAAAAATAAAAATATATATTTTAAAAACTATTTTTTAAAAAATGGTTACTTTTTTTCTTTTTTTATTAGATGAATATGGAGTTACAATTAAGGGGGTATCATTATCAAACAATCAAGAACAAATGTATATTTACATAGTTAGCCAAGGCTGATGCCATGTCATGGATGCCTTCCCCCTTGGATTCCCTGTGAATCTATGATTACCCCAAGAAGAACCCCTGTGTTAAATGGACATCTCGTGGAGGTCAGAAATCTCCTTCTGAGATGATTCCCCCATATTCACTCCCTCCAGTCTCCTAGATATCCTTCCTAATCCCTCCCTCCACACTGCCTCCCTCCCTATGCCTCCAGATATCCTAGGGAATGATCCCCCTGTTTGTGTAAAAATTCATATATTTTGAGGTTATTATTAGCTTAATCATCTAACATATTGTTTCCAGATGTATTCTAGTTTCCACAAATGAGAGAAAACATTCGGCCCTTGAGTCTCTGAGATTGGGATACTTCACTTAGCATAATTTTTTCCATCTCCATCCATTTGGTTTCAAAAGCCATAATATCATCTTCTCCAATGGCTGAGTAGTAGAATAGCCACTTAAAAAAAAAAGAAAAAAAGACTAAAATAGAGTTTTAAAATAATTTTATTATGAAATTACCTCATATTGAGATATGGAATTATGTTAATGTTTGGGATAATTTGCCATGTGATTCTTTTTTTTTTCCTGCTGTCCTGGAGATTGAACCCAGGGCCTTGCACACGTAAGTGAAGCAAGCACTCTACTACTGAGCTACATCCCTAATCCTATCATGTGATTTAAAACACATATAGAATTCTAAACATTGACTGCATCATTAAAGTATGGCAGGTAGTATAATTATGTGATTATTTTAAGTGAGTTATCATTTTTTATTATTAAATACTTTGAATTGCAAAAATTCAACATCTGAAGTTTTTTCTTTCTACATGGACTACTAAATGCAAATATTTAACAATATTTACCTATAACATTTTTCCTATCCATTAAATGTTGTTTTAATGGTCTTAAATTTGAGAATTTGCTACCGATTAGAGATACATATAATGGATATATTTTTAAATTTCTAGAAAGCAAAAGACAGGAACAATGAATAAAACAAGATTGGCAAAATGTTGACAAGTATTGAAGCTGAATAATAGGTATAGGGGAGTTAATTATAAAATTCTGATTTTGCAGCCTTTGAAGGTAAATGGATGGCTATGGAAGAAATTATGCTGAATAAAATCAGCTTAACCCAGAGAACTAAGGGTCGATTGTCTCCACTCATCTGTGGAGGTTGGGACTAGACCCTGGCCAGTGAGAAAGTTGGTCTATTATCATGTGTTAAATGCAGATAAGATGTAATGCAATAAAACATAATCCTTTTTCAGAGATATTGTGGGAAGGGGAAGGGAGGGATAAGGGTGGTAATTGGGGAGGTACTCCTGGGGGCAATTGTAATATCCAGAATCTATACACATTTTATATTATTTTGTTAAAAACTTGTATGGTTGTTCAAAAATAAAAAAATAAAAAAAAATAAAATTCTGATTTTGTATGCTTGAAAAATCTTCAAAATATATTTTTAATCCAATACAAATTTTAATTAAATTCTTTCCATTTAAAAATACAGGGTTCAAAAACTAATAATCGCAAAAAAACAAAATGATTCACAAAACATTTTTCTCTTTTAAAGTTTTCTAACATGCTGACATAATTCATCTCTTTTATACTATTACAGGTGAATAGTCACTTGTGATAAATATTTTTGAGGACTTTCTTCTGATTTTGATTGGATTACCTGTAGTTCTGGGAGGTTTGTCTCTTTCCATATACTGAAATCTTCTTGACAGTGTGTTTTGTTGATACACAGAACACACACATGAATTCGCTAAAAAATGTCCCAGCATAAGAACCACTCATCTGCTTTCAGTTTGAGTCCTTCTTCCAGCTTCTTCCTGCATCAGTCTTCTAAAGCCTAGTAAGCAGGTAAGCAACGCAAGGAGTGCAAAACCAATGACACACCCAGAATCAGCTGTGTCTTGGTCAGGATGATGACACTCAGAGAAGCAAACCACCACCTAGTAGTAGCATTCCTCCACTGGACACTCTGCAGACACATTCTCAGTGGTGAAGTCCACATTGTTTCCTGGTGAACTAACTTTGCGTAAATTGTCATGGTGTTGCTTAGCAAACTTCACTTGTCAACCATTTGACTGGGCCAAAAGTAAGCACTTTGCCTAATCCTAGAAGACTAAATTCCGAAAACCCCAAGAGAATGGCTTATTCCAAGATTAAAGATACCTTGGAAGAATACAGAGTAGATTTTATAAGTTAGCTGAGTTGGTAACATAATGCAGTTCAAAACTTATCATGAGTGAAATTATATCAGAATTTGGCTTCTGCTTTTTGTCACTGAAGGAGAAAATCAGCAAAAATGATACCCATATACATTGTAGAAAGCATTATTAAAGTAATTGCTGACTCTTTTGACAATTTCCTCATATCTGGTCAGGCTGTAAAGAAGCTTGGTAGAATATATTTGTTATTAATAATAATCTCTGTTTTAAGAAGTGTATGAACTCAAGCAATATTCCTTCAAAGGCCAGACAAAAATACAACAAAAATGAGATGTCTGTAATCAACTTATCAATAATAGTTCTCAATGCTCTGGGATATCATTGTAGCTCACAAGGTCTTTGCAGGTCTCCAGTTTCCAAAATGAGATATTTATGGTGATGCCACATTCAGACATTTTCTTAAGACTCAGTATATGAAAAAGATCCTTGCTCTCTCAGCAGCCTCCTTCTCAAACTTCTGAATAATTTCTCGATTCCATTAAGCAACAGCTTAAATCTTTTTTTCCAGTCCCAAGTCCCT
The DNA here is from genome assembly GCA_004027875.1 of Aplodontia rufa. Classification (NCBI taxonomy): domain Eukaryota; kingdom Metazoa; phylum Chordata; class Mammalia; order Rodentia; family Aplodontiidae; genus Aplodontia; species Aplodontia rufa. The sequence continues at coordinate 7,870 of PVKS010048026.1, read as the reverse complement.
CATAAATATTTTTAATACCTAAAGTTTTTAAAATAGCCCTTAGAATGTTTGTAGGAAATTATCATTTTTGGTCTACATAAATTATTCACATAAAATAACAGATAGATGAAGGAAAATGATAGCATTATTTTCTTCTGCAATTTACTAAGAGTTCTTAATGCACTGTCTTTGACTTGAAACACATGCATGATTTGTTGTTGCTGTTGTTATTTAGAAAAAATGGAATATATACTGTGAAAATCAATCAGAATGACAAAAGAGCCTAGAAACTAGTTACATAGGGAACAACTGGGAATTAAAACCAGTAAAAGAAAAGATTTGGTCTGTCAATTGGAAAAGGTAAAAAAAAAAAAAAGCAATGGGGTGGAAATTACAGGTATAGATTTGGAGTCAATTGAAATAAAGCAAACAAAAGCTGTTAAAATGAAATGTGATGCCCCAGAAGGAAGAGCTATTTCATTGCTGGAGGTGTTCAAGGAAAAATGAGATAAGCCTCTGCCTGGGAAACTCAGAATGATTTTTTTCTGGATGACTTTTATAGTCCTTTTCAACTGTGCAATCTCTGATTCTTTCAGCCACTATGAAATGAGTAAACTGAGCCCTCTTCACACAAGAGTGGCCATGGATCTCACTTACAACAGTGAGGAAACACGAGTCTTCTCCAAACTTAATCATGAAACATGTTGCTGTAATTCCATAAGTTTGTGAAAATCTGAAAACAAATAGTTTTTATGTGTATTTTGCTTCCATATTCATTAGTTCTTCAGTCAAATGATTTAAACAACTTAAATAATTGTCACCTTCTGATATATGGCCTTAATATATTTCATATTATGAAATCCAGAATGAAGATTTAATCCCAAGGAAGGAAAAGAGCTAATCTGAGAAAGATCCAGTCTCCTATGCCACTACACCATGGCACTGGTGGTAAGTGTGATGGTTCAGAACACTGCTTTGGCACTGAGCAGACATGGGATCCGGACAGGCTGTGCGGCTGACTTAGCTATTTGAACTTCTGTCAACCAAACTTCCCGGCTGAGCTTCTGTTTCTTGATCTATAAAGCATGTATAATATCACCACCTATCTTGTAATATTGTTACTTAAATACAACAATATACACAAACACCAATCATACTGTCTATAACTGTTAGCTGCTATTATTGCTACCACTTTTGTCAAGAACAATAACTTTTTTGCAGTTTACAAAATCTCCAAAAATTTTCTCTAAGAGTTCCTTGATATATTCCTGTATTCATCTGAGTAGCAGCTTTAATAAATCAATAAAATATCATATTTTGTTTCATTTTTATTTTCAGTTTTATAACAAGTTTTTGTCTATACAACTCTTTTAGACCATTTTCTGTTGCTATATCAAGACATCTTAGGTTGCATAATTTATAAAGAAAACAGGCTTTTTTAGCTGACAGTTTTAGAGATCCAAGAATGTGAAACAGGCATTTTCTTGACTTCTGGGGAGGACCTTGGGGCAGCTCAGCTCCTGATAGCAGAAGAACAAACAGCATTATGCTGAAGAGAGGCAGCAAGAGAGGGAGAGGACAAAGGAGATGACCTACTACCTAACAATGTACTCCTCAAAGGAAATAAATATTCTCACAGGGAGTTATGCTAAACCCTTTAAGAAAATGGAGCCTCCATGACCTAATTACCTCTTAAATGGCCCACAGCCTCACAACACTGTTACATTGAAGATGTAGCCTCAAAAATGAGACTTTAATGGGGATAACCCATATTCAAACCACAGCAGTGGTTTTCAACATGAAAAACTTCCAAAACTAATATTATGGATAAACTTAGGCTTAATATTATCATCATAAATTTAAGTAGCACTTTGTGATCAGTTCCCATGTGCAACCTAAAAGTTATATTCACCTTGACACATGTCATTACACAGTATTTAATATTTGTCAAAATACAATTGCCACATGTCCTTAATAGCAATAAAACTACAAATATAAGTAATTGTATTCTACTCAATTATTTTATTAGGTTAAAAATATCTTTCCAAGTTTTCTGCACAGAAATGAGATTATCCACTTTCTAAAAGTAATATCCATAGCAACATGCTTACCTTAATGAACTCATGCTAAGAAGAGGAATAGAAACAAATCAAACACAGATTCTCTCTGATTTTAGTAGAAATATTTTACAAAGAACTGTGAAAATTTTCAGAAATTGAATGCATTAAAAATTTATTTTGATAATTGACCTGTCATACATATTACATATAAATTATATATGATACATAAATAAAATACTATTTACATGAAATATATCATATAAATTATATCTCTCAGCATACCAAGCATTCCCACAACCCAGAAGAAACCTCTGCTAAGAATTTGGTGTCTATGTCAAGAAAAGAAAACTACAAACCAATTTCCCTGATGAACATAGATGCAAAAATCCTTAATAAAATTCTAGCTAATCAGATACAAAAGCACATTAAAAAGACAATACATCATGATCAAGTGGGCCTCACTCCAGGAAAACAAGGCTGGTTCAACATACACAAATCAATAAATGTAATTTGCCACATAAATAGAATTAAAAACAAAAATCAATCATCTCAAATGACACAGAAAAGGCCTTTGATAAAATTCAACACCACTTTATGCTTAAAACTCTGGAGAAGATAGTGATCAAGGGAAGATACTTTAACTATACCAGATCCATTTATGACAGACCCATAGCCAACATTATCCTCAATGGAGAAAGACTGAAAGCATTTCCACTGAATTCAGGAACATGACAAGATTGTCCACTTTCACCACTTTTGTTCAATATAGTCCTTGAAACCCTTGACAGAGCTATCAGGAAAGAAAAGGAAATCAAAGGAATCCATATAGGAAAAGAAATTAAATTATCTCTATTTGCTGATGACATGATTCTATACTAGAAGACCCAATAATATCGACCAGGAAACTTCTAGAGCTTCTAAATAGGCAATTTCAGCAAAGTGGCTGGTTATAAGATCACCACCAGTAAGTCACTAGCTTTCCTTTACTCCAGAAACAAACCCTCAGAAGAAGAAATCAGGAAATGTCTCCCATTCACCATCTCCTCCAAAAAAAATGGAATACTTGGGCATCAACCTTACAAAGGATATCAAGGACCTCTACAAGGAAAACTATCAAACACTAAAAAAAGAAATTACAGAAGACCTGAGTAGATGGAAAAACATTCCGTGCTCATTTTTAGGCAGAATAAATATAATAAAAAATGTCCATTCTACCCAAAGCCCTATACAGATTTAATGCAATTCCCATAAAGATACCAAAAGCATTCTTCAAGGATACAGAAAAAGCAATTCTCAAGTTCGTATGGAATAACAGAAGACCCAAATTAGCCAAAACATTACTCTGCAGGAAGGAAGAAGCAGGAGGTATCACAATCCCTGACCTGAAATTATACTACAGGGTGGTAGTATTAAAACAGCATGGTATTGGTATCAAACAGAACTGAAGACCAATAGAATAGAGATGAAACTCCATATATTTAACTAATTGATATTTGATAAAGGGAGCAAAAGCATAGTGTGGAAGAAAGTCTGTTCAACAAATGGTGTTGGTCAAATTGGACAGCCATATATAGACAACTGAAGCTGGATCCTTATCTTTCACCCTGCACGAAAATTAAATCAAAATGGGTCAAAGACCTATATTTTAAGCCAACAACTTTAAACTTACTAGAAAAAGAAGTAGGGTCAACACTACAGGACATAGGAGTTGGCAGCTCCTTCCTTAACAAAACTCCCATGGCACAAACAGTAAAGTCAAGAATAAATGAATGGGTTGCAATTAAACTAAAAAAGCTTTTGCACAGCTAAAGAATTAATCAAGAATGTCATGAGAGAACCTACAGAATAGGAGAAAATCTTTGCCTGCAACACCTCAGACAGAGGGCTAATATCCAGAATATACAAAGAACTAAAAAAACTAAACACCAAAATCACAAGTAATCCAAACAATAAATGGGCTACGGATCTAGGAAGTTCAGAAAGTCCATAAATATATGAAAAAATGCTCTACATCATTAGCAATAAGAGAAATGCAAATCAAAATTTCAATGAGATTTCACCTCACTCCTGTTAGAGTGGCAAAAATGAAGAATACGAACAACGACAGATGCTGGAGGGGCTGTAGGAAAAGAGGAACACTGTCACATTGCTGGTGGGATTGCAAACTGGTTCAGCCACTCTGGAGAGCAGTGTGGAGACTCCTCAAAACATTAGGGCTGGAACCACCTTATGATCCAGCTATCCCACTTCTGGGTATTTTCCCAAAACAGTTAGAATCAGCATACTATAGAGATACGGCTTCATTGATGTTTATAGCAGCTCAATTTACTATAGCTAGACTATGGAACCAACTCAAATGCCCCTCACTGGACCAATAGATACAAAAACTTTGGTACATGTACACATGGAATACTATTTGGCCATTGGAGAAAAAGACATTATGGCTTTCGCAGCCAAATAGATGGAGATGGAAAAAGTTATGCTAAGTGAAGTATCCCAATCTCAGAGACTTAAGGGCCGAATGTTTTCTCTCATTTGTGGAAGCTAGAATACATCTGGAAACAATATGTTAGATGGCTAAGCTAATAATAACCTCAAAATATATGACTTTTTATACAAATAGGGGGATCATTGACTAGGATACCTGGAGGCATAGGGAGAGAGGCAGGGTGGAGGGAGGGATTAGGAAGGATATCTAGGAAACTGGAGGGAGGGAATATGGGGGAATCATTTCAGAAGGAGATTTCTGACCTCCACAAGGTCATTTAACACAGGGGTTCTTCTTGGGGGAATCATAGAATCATGGGGAATCCAAAGGGGGAATCTATGACATGGCATCAGCCTTGGCTAACTATGTAAATATACATTTGTTCTTGATTGTTTGATAATGATTCCCCCTTAATTGTAACTCCATATTCATCTAATAAAAAAAAGAATTTGGTGTCTATACTTTCTGCCCTCCTTTTTTCCCTTCCTAATCATGGTAAAATATAGAAAGAATTTTTTTTTTCAGTTTGATTCATGCACTCTCTAGGCAGGCCTGTTTTAAGAAGTTATCCTTAGCAATTATTCCTCCAAATTAAATGTGTTTTATGAGCAAAGATTTCCTTCCATAAAAGAGTGAAGAGAAGAGAAGTCATTTTACTCCGCCAGGTAGAAACATCAATTAGTTAGCCAATCCTTTTTAAATCATTGTAAAAAGGTATAGCAAATAATGTCATTGTTAATTTTAGGCATTAAAATGCAAGCAGTAAGGAGGGGGAGAATGAAGAGGAAAGGAATGGTAAAAGGTGCAGATTTATTCCATGCATACAATAAATCAAAAAGAAAGTTCAAAGGATAATCCAAGTCTAATAATTTCTGATTTCGTATTTAAAGTTCATTCATTCCTATCGTCATGACTATTTTGTATAAAAATATTCTAAGTCTGATTTAAACAAAGAATATCTAAATTGCTTAAAATTTATGCCATTAGTGTTGTTTTATAATTTAGTAATTATATTTTCCCATTCAGTGTGATTCATGAACCAATATATAAGAAATCCTCAAGGAAGACAAAGAATTCGGGAAAAAAATAGTGGAAAAAAAAGTTGACTAAAATATTTATAAAAATCCTAAAATCAATTCCAAAAACTAAATATTCAGATTGTCCAAGAAAAAGGGAAAAGGAAAGAGAGAGGCTAAGAGACTAGCATCATTACTTTCAAGCAAAAATGTAACAAATATTACAAAGAAAATTAGAAATTATTCTTGCAGGCTGGAGTGGTGGCTCAGCAGTTACAGCACGTGCCTAGCATGCACAAGATCACAGGCTCGAACCCCAACACCACATACAGAATGGAGTGTTGGAGCAAGGAAAGCCACATGAAAAACTAAATAAAACTGATAGTCACTGTCTCTCTCTCTCTGCCCCTCTCTCCTTAAAAAGAAATAAATTATTCTTGCAAGTCTCAGGAAGATGTCTTGGGCTCAATACATCTGTGACTACACAGAGACTACAAGTCCCTAGAAGTGACAGCAAAATGCAGAAGTTAAGAGCCCAGACCTTGGAAATGCAAAGGCCTGAGTCAAATTCCAGCTCCACCAATTGATAATTGCATGAAATCATGCAAATCATCAACTTCTCTGATGTTTACTTCCCTTTTCTGTAAAGAGAAAACAATTATATTTGCCCCAAAGGATTGTGATAATGAATGAAAAATTATTAGCACAGTACCAATTCATATCACTTATCAACTACTAAAGTTATTAACACTAAGATCTCTTAAGTAAAATAGATATTTTACTTGCATATTCAAAGAAAAGCAAGAAATAATTCCTGCTTCTAAACAGCTTGGCACTAAGGATTACAAAGGAATCGATAAAGAAAAGCAGAGGAAAAGGAGACCTCTAGGGAAAAATTGCCTCTAGCACAAAAATGCCTAATTCAAGTTCTGCATTTTATTAACATGCTGGGAGAAATTTAAAATAATCTGGTAACATAGTTCTTAAAAATGGGATTCTTCTGACATCATTTCAGCAGTACCTTTCAACACTCAAGTAAACATAACCATTTAGAACTCAGTCTACCACAAAGAGCAAATCAGAAGGGAAAAATATTTTTTCCATGTTGTCAATCCAAGCCATCACATGAGACTGTCAATAGTACTTGAAAAGTGTCATGGCTATAGAATTATCATTTTAGAGTCTCTTTATTTGAATAGTTTCAAGCGATTTGTCAGAATTGGAAATTAAGTGGCTCCTCCAGAAAACTAGAGAATAAAATAATGCACTCCCTTCATAGTTGGGAAGGTAGGATGGGGAAGAGAGGATAGTTTGTTTATGTAGCACATTTAAGAACCTTGAAAAATATTTTATAAACAAATATCTCAAAGGTATTAGGTGATTTTTGGTTTTTTCTTGTTATTCTTTAGCTCAATTATTTCACCTTTTAGCTCTACCTTTGGATTCTTCCTAAATGTTAGCCTTATAAGTACTAGTCCCTGGCAAGTACATTTCATTAAACAGATGACAGTCTTATAGGTACTATAATTTTTAATTTAGTCACAGCAAAATAACACAGAAATCTCAGTGCTTCACACAGCCATGCAGGCTTAGCAGCACAAGGGAAAGAGCTCGGCAGACTGAGTTTGAACACTGAGGACACCTTTCATTACCTCCAACTTCTGATCTTTTAAGCTCTCTGAGTTTCAGTTTCTTCTTTGTCAAATGAGCATAATAATAACTTCTCCAAAATAGCTGTGAGAATATGCAAATGCATGTGAACAGCCTTGCATTTCATAGGGTCTTGTTCATCATCAGATCTACCACAGACATCCCAAAGAGATTTTGCTGCTTAGAACAAATGTTGGAATTTATAGATTGTTTACTGCCCCAGGTGTCTTTCCAGTATCCAGATAAAAGAATCCTTGCTTTCAAGCAGATACAGACTGAAATAACTGAATTTTTAATAACATGTATTCTCCCTATCAGGAAATTAGATTGCCCATCAGGGCTCCAGATCAGTTAGGATTTGGCAGATGCCCTCTGAATTGGTGGTACTCTGAACAAAAGCTAAAACCAAAAGTCAAAGCTTGGGTAGAAAATAGGCCAGGCACAGACTGACCCAATGGATCAAAAAACAAAATCCAAAAATATGTTGCCTGCAAGAGACACATTTGACACTCAAAGATAGACACAGGCTGAAAGTGAAAGGATGGCAAAATGTCTACCAGGCCTGTGGCCCAAAAAAGCAAGCTGGTGTAGCGATTTTAATCTCTGACAAAATTAATTTCCAACTAAAACTACTCAGAAAGGATAAAGAGGGACACTTTATCATACTTAAAGGGACA
>PVKS010048025.1:0-12579 GCA_004027875.1 Aplodontia rufa | reverse complement strand
AAAAAAAAAAAAAAAAAAAAAAAAACAAAGCAAAACACGCCCGATCTCTAGAGTAAAAAGAAATAAAAGTTGCATTGTAGTTCTGATTTAAAAAGTGTGCAAGTAAGGGACATCAGCAAGATGTTAGAATAAAAAGTCCCCATGTTCATTTTCTGTAGATATTGAATTATAACAATATATGGACCAAAATGCAAAGAGATTACGAGAACTCTAGAAACCTTTTAAGAAATTGAAGTGAGGGGCTGGAGAGGTGGCTCGGTGGTTACTGCACTTGCCCGGCACGCGCGAGTACACGGGTTCAAACCCCAGCACCCACGTACACAACTAAGTGTCAGAGCAACGAAAGCCACATGAAAAACTCAATAGAAATTGATTCTCTCTTCTCTCTCTTCTCTTTCACACTCTCACTGTCCTTAAAAAAAAGAAATTGAAGTCAGTGTGGAACTGAGAACAGCCACTCTAAGAAACAAAAGAAGAATCACTGTTTCAGTAAGCTTTTTCACTGCTATAACCAAAAGACCTGAAAAGGATACTTTTAGAGAGGAGAAGTTTATTTTGGAACTCACAGTTTCAGAGGTCTCAGGCTATAGATGGCCAACTCCATTCCTCTGGGCCTGCGGTGAGGCAGCGCACCATGGCAGAAGTGTGTGGCAGAAAGGAGCTGCAAAGGTGGCACCAGGAAGGAGAGGTGGGGGGAGCGAGAGAGAGGGAGCACTTTGCTCAAAAAGAACATCCCCAAGGCACACCCCAAAGATGTACCTCCTCTAGCCACACCCTACCTCACTAGAGTTACTCCTCAAACCCAATCATTTCATCTCCAAACTTTGCCATAACATTTCGCTCATGACTTTTGGGTGACAACTAATATTTAAGCCTTATCAATCATTCCATGTGGCAGTGATCACCTGTCCCCAAACTTGTACACCTCAGCTTGGCTTGCAATCTCTCCCTCGGGAGGGGGAGGTAGAAGAGTAGAGTGTGAACCAAGAACTCTGGCTTTTTAGAGTTTCCCAGGTAACAAGTACCTGTCTCAGCGGACTCCAAGCACTAATTGCACAGGCATAGTTTGGAAGCTGAGGGCCATTGAGAACAAGGGAGAGTGGCGCAGGCTGCTACGGCCCCAGAGGACATGACCATATCATAGACAGAGGCCAAGTTGCATTGGTACAAATGCGAGAAAGAAACCAACTTTTGACCCTGTAGCATCAGAGAACCTGTAGTGCCACAGAGGACACCAGAAGGAAAAAGACACTATAAACTTCTCGAAAACCAGCATACATTTAACTGGGATTTTACTATGCATCGACTCAGAGACATTGCAACCCTCCAAAAGGGTTTTAGAGGACTCCAGATTTCTTAAGCCAGGTTGATTGGAGAAGATTTTTGACTGTATGAGTCCAGCCCATAAACTGAGAAGGGTGTCCATTTTTTTCTTCAAATTCATAAGACTCAGCAAAAGACGTAAGCAAATGGATATATGAATAAGTAAATAAAACCACAAGGCACACAAATATACAGGATAAATGATCATATAAAAAATCAAAAAATCTTCAGAATAGAAACAGGTATCTATGAATTAGCTGACCAGAATTCAAAATTGTTTTAAAGAAGTTTATGATCTGCAAGGAAACACAGTAAGAAAACACAGTAAGAAAACTAACGAATGTCAGGGAAAGGATGCACAAACAAAATGAGAATACAAAAAAGATGGAAACTTGATTCTGGAGCTGCAGAATACAATAATGGAATGAAAAATTCACCAAAGGAGTTCAAGACCCTATTTGATCACCAGAAAAAAGGATAAAAAAAAAAAAAAAACTTAGATTAAGGTTGCAAAAGGAAAAAAGAAAAAGCAAGAGTGAGGGAAACTGAGTCATCTTCAAGTGCATAAGGGCATTTAGGGAAATTTAAAAGGAGAAGAGAGAAAATAAAACAGCAATTGAAGAAATAGTGGCTGAAAACTTCCAAATCTGAGGAATTAAATAGACATTCAAAATCATGAAGCTCAAAGGATTCCAAAAAAGAAGTTCTACACCAAGGCAACTTGCAAGACAGAGTGAATCTTAAAAGCAAAGAAGGGAAAAGAAAGAGAAAATAGACTACTCATATATGAGGGGCTTTCAAAAGATTTATACTGAATTTCTTAGCAGAAGAATCCTTGCAGAAAAGAAGGGAACAAACATATTTAAAGAGCTGAAAGAAAAACTGTGAACCAAGAATACCGCTTACAGCAAAAATGCTATTAAAAAATGAAGACAAAATGGGAATTTTCTTTTTTTTCAGAAATTTATTTATTGAACAAATCAAACAGTCTTCTTACAAAATAATATAATATATACATAAATTCTGAAAATTACATTTACCCCCAAGAGCCCCCCTCAATTACCCACCCTTATCCCTTCCCCTCCTCCTTCCCAATACATCTCTACAAATGCCTTATATTGTACAATGCATGTGGAATTCTGGTATAGAATTTAAAAGAAAAAAATCATAAAATAATTATAATTATAAAAATATGTTAATGGACACAGTATATAAATATATAAACTGACTTTAATAATGAAAAGTAAGCACAATGAGATGTAAGAGAGAGGGGGCTGGAGTGGTGGCTCCGCAGTTAAGGCGCTTGCCCAACAGGTGCAAATATGTGAATTCAAATCCCAGCACCAGGTACACAACAAAGTGTCTGAACAACGAAGGCCACATGAAAAACTAAATAAAGTTGATTCAGTCTTTCTCTTTCTCTCTCTCTTTCTGTCCTTCTCTCTTAAAAAAAAGAAAAAAGAAATGTAAGAGAGATCTTATATATTAAAGCTGGCAGCATAAAATTAAATGATATAAAGGTAAAATAATTTATGTAAGTTTCATGGTAACCACAAAGAAAATATTTATGGATGGTCCATGTAATAAGGTGAGAAAGGAATCAAAGCATATCATAAAAAATACCCAACAGAATAAAAGAGAAGTCAGCAATACAGGCAAAAGAGCTACAAAACAGGCCGTGACCAACAAAATGGCGGTGGTAACGCCATCCCTATTAGTAACTACTTTGAATGCAAATTAATTAAACTCTCCAATCAAAATACTTTGAGTTGGAGAATGGATTTTTTAAAAAGCGCAACTAGATTCTGTACACAAAAGACTCAACTTATGTGTAAAGACACACATGGACTGAAAATGAAATGATGGGAAATTGTTTCATGTAAATGGTAACCACAAGAGAGCAAGGGTGGTCATGCATATCATGCAAAATAGACTTTCACTCAAAAACTATCACAGAGGGCAATGATGAATATTGCAAAATAATAAAGGATTACCTCATGAGGAATATAGAAAATTTTAAATAATATTCTTTTGACATTAGAACACCAAACATATGAAGTAAAGATTTGAAAAAACTAAAGGGAGAAATAGCAACATTATAAGAGTAGGAGATGTTCCACCTTCAGTTATGAATAAAAAATACAAGCAACCCAGAAAGATGTCAATAAGGAAATAGAGGACCTGAACAACATCATAGACCAATTGAACTTAACGTAGAACATCCACGCATCAGCAAAGCTTACACGTTCTTCTCAAGAGGATGTAGAACATTCAACAGCAGCAATCACGTTAGATCAGAAAACAAATATGAAGATACTCATGAAAATAAATATCATAGCAAATATCTCTTTTGAACACAATAGAATGAATCTAGAAATAAATAGAAGAAGGAAAACTAGGAAATTAGTGGTAATTAAGCAACACATTCTTGTGCAAACTCTCAGTCAAAGTAGAAATCACAAGGGAAATTTAAAAATATCAAGACAAATTAAAATGAAAACATAACACATCAAAACTTATAGGAATCAGCACTAAGTGGGAGGTTGATAATGGTAACTAGCTATATTAAAAAAGAGGAAAGATCTCAAATCACTAATGTAATTATACAGTCCAGGGAACTAGAAAATGAAAAAAAAAAAAACTAAACTCTTCCTTAAATCATCATGTTAGAGATTTCAAGATATATATATTGGGGTATCCTAGACATTTAGTCTATAATGCTTCATCCCTGCCTGTCCCACACAAATTCATATCCTTCTTGCAGGCAAAATACATTCCTTCCTTTCCCAAAATTACAAAGTTTTAACTGTCTCAGGATCAACTCTAAAGTCCAACATCTTATCTAAATTCATCTAAATCAGGTACGAGCGAGACTCAAGGCGTGATTCATCCTGAAGTGATTTTTTCTCTCCAGCTGTGAATGTGTGAAACCAAAAAGTTGTGTGTTTTTGTTAGAGGACAGACAGATGTGAATGTTGGGAACCTGAGGTTAAGGGAATAATTCTATAAAGTGGGCTCACTATGCTGACCCCACATGCTTTCTTTTCCAAAAAGCAACTTACCTGCAGGGGAGTCTGCCGGGCCTAAGTAAGCAGGGAGTGTCACATTTCTCAGCTAGGTACCTGTTCTGCAGAGGAAATGTAAGCCCAGCCCACATGTAGTGGTACACACCTATAATCCCATTGGTTCAGGAGGCTGAGACAGGAGGATTGAAAGTTGAAAGCCAGCATGAGCAAGTTAGCAAAGCCCTAAGAAACTTAGGGAGACCCTGTCTCAAAATAAAAAATTAAAAAGGGTTGGGGATGTGGCTCAGTGGTTAAGCACTTTTGGGTTCAGTCCCTGGCACCCAAATCAATAACAACACCAACACCACTAACAACAAAAATAATGTTGATAGGAGGAACCAAGTCCTGGAACTCAGGGAGGGAAGATAGTTCCTCCTAACTGGATGGCTAATAAACCAATCAGAACTGATCAGCAGGGGCCAAGGTGACTTGGAGATGCCATGACAGTAAAGATTTAAGTCTGATATCACTTTACTGTCAGTCAAAAGACAAAAGGTGACCCGAGTGGGACTCTCTGGAATCCCCAATAAAACTGGAGTACCAGAGAGGCCTGTAAGTCCCTCTCCTCTCTGAGAGGACTGACTCACTGTTTCCCTTGAGAGTGTCCCCTTTCACTTTTCCTACCCCTTCAATAAACTCATTCCTGTTACCAGAGTGACATGGTCTGAAATCTTTCTGACTTGATCGCAAGAATTGGGTTGGAGGGCTCTTCATGCTGCCTTAGTTTCCCTAGAAGCCTCCTTCCAATACACAATGGTGGAAAAAATGTAGGATAGATGTTGCTACTCAAAGTAGGAGAGGAAAGAGAGAAAAATGGGTTGATGGGTCCCAAGTCTGAATCCTAGAAAGGTGAACTTCATAAGGTCTTAAGGCACAAGGATGACCCTACTTAGCCTGATGCTCTGCCTTCTAGACACACTGGGGTGGCGACCTCACTGTCCTGGCTTTGAGCAGCAATGCCTATGCAAGGGTCTGCTGGGGAGGGCCCATGCACCTGGGGTTTTGCTGGGTGGCCCCATGCCCATGGCTTCTATTAGAGATTCTCTGCCCTCTTGAACCAGAGGCAGTAGCCCTGGTGGTCTCTGCATTGCTCTGAGGGGATTTCTTTCCATTGTTGAATGATAGCCCACATTTGCAAGTTTCTTTCATTCTATCTCACTTTTCTGAGTTTCATGTAGTCTTCATTGGCAAAGTTTCTGCCCGTATAATCCCACCTCTATTCCTGGCTTCCCCGACACGGGTTGATTAAATCTGACTCGCACCGCACTAATCTCCCCATCAAATTGTTTGCCACAATAGAATTATCTTCCAAATGCACTGTTTTAATATGGAGAGATCCTGCAAGTTTCCCAAATCTTTAAGTTTTGGTTCTTTTTTTTTTTTCATTCTTAAATTCACCTTCAATTGGTTTCTTTCTTTCTGTATTTTACTACAAGTAGTCATGAGGGAACCAAACCACATTTTTGGTGGATATCTAAAAATGAAACAGCCACTATGGAAACCAGTATGGAATTTCCTTTAAAAAATAAAATACAATCAGAAATATCATATTATCCAGCTATTCCACTTCTGTCATAGTTTGAATCTTGAATGTTCCTCAAATCTGAGGTGTTAAAAGCTTGGTCCCCAGCTAGTGTTTCTAACGGGAAGTGCTGGAATTTTGGGAGATAGCATCTAGTAGGAGGAAGTGGATCACTGGGCATGTCTTTGGAAAGAATGCCTTTTCCCTAGACCCTACTCTCTCTGCTTCCGGGTCACCATGAGATGAGCAGTTTTGCTCAGCCACAATCCTCTCTGCATGAGGTCCTGCCTCACCGCAGAACCAGAATTGACAGAGCCCAATGACTATGAACTGGTATCTGTGAAACTATGAGGAAAAATAAACTAAATTTAAGCTTTTGCCACCTTATGTGAGAACTTATATGCAATGGAAGGATTTCTTGAAAGATATAAAAATACAAAAAATTATAGAAGTAGAGAAAATCTGAAGAGGCCTATATCTATTAAATAAATTAATAATTAGTAACCTTCTTACAATGCAAAAGACCCAAGTTTTGTTGGTGAATACTGCCAACGCTTCTGAAATTTTATCAGTTCTCCATAATTGTTTATCAGAAATCAGAAACGGAAAAATTTCCAAACTCCTTCTTCTAAGGGTCCAGCATAACTTTAACATCAAAGCTGATAAATATTTTAAAAGAACGGAAAACTAAGACCAATATCTCTCATGAGTACAGACATTTTAAAATTCACAACTAAATACTATACTATCAAATCAAAATTAGCAGCATACAAAGGGAATTATACCTTTGCAAATAAATGAACATAATGCACCATATCAAGTTTAAAACAGAAAAATTTCATGTTCATGCGAATTAATGTACAAAAAGAATTTCTCTAATTTTTTTTGTATTTTTCATACTTGGAGTTGAACTCAGGGGCCCATTTTTAATTTTTGAGACTGGATCTTGCTAAGATGCTTATGACCTTGCTAAATTGCAGAGGCTCACTTCAAATTTGGGATTCTCCTGCCTTCTTCTCCCTAGTTGCTGGGATTACAGGTGTACGCCAACACCACCATGCCTGCTATGTCTGGCTAGAAATTTTTTTTTTTAAGAGAGAGATGGACAGTGAGAGAGTGAGAGAAAAAGAGAATCAATTTTATTTAGTTTTCATGTGGCCTTCATTGCTCCAACACTTCATTGTGTACATGATGCTAGGGTTCAAATCCATGTCCTAGTGCAAGCGCTATAACTGCTGGACCACTTCTTCAGCCCCCAAAAAGTGTTTTTAAAACTAGAGTATTTATAGTAAAAAGAATTCTCAACAAACTAAGAATTGAAGGGCGATTTCTCAGTTTGATAAAGAGCATACATATCTATCTTACATCATACTTAATGAAAAACTGGATACTTTCCTCTTAAAATGGGTATGTGGCAAGGATTCCTCTTCTTTTCATCCTTTTATTCTTTTTTTTAAGAGAGAGGGAGATATAAAGGGTCAATTTTATTTATTTTTTTCATCTGCTTTTCGTTTTCCTGACACTTAATTGTGTATGTGGTGCTAGGGTTCAAATCTGAGTCCTCATGCAGCCAGGCAAATGCTGTACTACCAAGCCACATCTCCAGCCCCTCCTCTCTTCATTTTTATTTGATATCATATTGGAAAATTCTACTTAGTGCAATCAGGCAAGGAAAAGGAATAAAATTTATATTAATTGTGAAGGAAGAAATAAAACTGTAATAGTCAGAAGATAACATGATTGTCAATGTACAAAATTTCAAAAAATCAATAACAAAAATTCCTAGAATTAAAAAGTGATTCAAACAAATTCACAGGCTATGAGAGTGTATAAAAGTCAATTACTTTTCTGTATACCAGTGACAACAAATGTGAACTTGAAAATAAAAACACAATGCCATTTATATTAGCACCAAAATACTGAGATATTTGGGAAGAAATGTAAAATAAATAAAAATGTACAGCATCAACATGCATAAAACTACAAAATTCTGATGAAAGAAAATCTTAACAATTATAGAGATATCATGTTCATGGATTTCAAGACTCAATATTGTTAAGATGTCCGTTTTTTTCCAACTCCATATGAAGATTCATTCAATCCCATTCAAAGTCCCAACAAGCTCTTGTGGATTTTATTTATTTTTTTTTGTACTGGAAATTAAACCTAGGGTTGCTTTACTGCAGCGTACATTTCCAATCCTTTTTAGTTTTTATTTTGAGACTGGGTCTTGCTAAGTTTCTGAGCCTGGCCACAAACTTGCAATCTTCTTGCCTTAGTCTCACAAGTCCCTGGGATTACAAGTTAAAGCCTCTATGCAAATTTCTTTTGTAGATTTTAAAACTCTGATTCCAAAGCTTACATGGAAAAGCAAAAGATCCATAGTGGTCAGTATAGCAGTAAACATCTGGTCAACTGATTCAACCTCATTTCTTGACTTACTTGGAAGATATGTAGGGAGAATGGCATTAACAAAAGAATAGACATAGGAGTCTATAAAAGAGAATTAAAACTCCAGAAATATATTTGCATAAATATTGTGTGCTGATGATCTTTGAAAAGGAGGCAAAGATAAATGAATTGAAAAAGAATGGTCTTTTCCGTAAACAGTTCTGTAGAAAATGGATATTCATATGCAAAAAAGTCCCCAAATAAATTTAGACAGAGATTACATTTTTATAAAAAAATCAACTCAAAATGGATCATAGACATAAGGTAAAATTAAAAAATATCAAACTTCTAGAGAATAGCATAGGAAAAAATATAGGTGATCTTGGATTTGGTGATGAATATTTAGATAAAACACAAAAACCACCATCTGTGAAATAATGATACATTGTATTTTATTAGAATTAAAAACTCCCACTCTGTGAAAGACATTTATTCAGGGAAGGAAAAGGCAAGTCAGAAACAGGAAGGAATTATATGCAAAATACATATTTAATAAAGACTTCCATCTGAAAGTCAAATTCATGAAAACAAGCAGTCAAATCAAAACATTGGACAAATGAATTTAACAAATGTATCTTGAAAGAAGATAAGTAGTTGACAAGCATATGTTAAGATACTCAACATCAGTAAACATTAGGAAACTGCAAATTACAATGAAAATGAGATACTATTGTGTGTGTGTGTGTAGTTGCCAAAATACAGAGTACTGGTAACACCAAATGCTGGTGAGGACATAGAGCAAATGGACCTCCTATTCATTGCTTGGGGGAATGAAGAATGGTGTGACCCCTGTAAAGGACAGTCCAGAAGTTCTTATAGAGCTAAATATATGTTATCAAATAATCTGGCAATCATGTTCCCAGGTACGTATTCAATTGATCTGAAAACTTATGTCCATATGTCTGTACAAAAACCTATGTGTCAATGCTTATAGAGACTTTATTCATATTCAACAGATGTTGCATCTTAATAAATCACTTGCACATCTATTATCATCTCAGCATCTGCTTCTAGGGAACCTGACCTAAAATCATGACATTTTTAATAACACATGTAGGTACTACTGAATATCAATTTAGAAAAAAAATGAAATTATATCCCCACTTATCATCATACACAGGGATTATTTTCAAATAAAGAGCCAACTGATCAATATATCTTAAAATGAATGAGAAAAAATATTTTACATAATCTAATGATAGAATACATTTCTAGGCATCAAACTAATCTAAAGGAAATTTAGGAAATATAGCCATGAACTAATGTAAGACTTTCTGATAAGCAAAAGATGCTTTATATTAAAGATAAAAGACAAATTTAAAAATTATTTTCAATTCATATTACAAAGGGTTACATAAATCACACATAAAAAGGCTCTAAAATTTTTTTAAAAACCAAAGAGCCCAAAGAAAAAATAGTAAAAGAAACTTGCAAAGATAATTCACAGGTGGAATGTAATCAAATGTACATGAAACCTGAAAATCATCCTGTGAATAGAATATTGGAAAAAATAGGATTGGCAACAGTATGTGAAAATGAATACTTATATCCACCTCTGGGCAGAGAGAATTTTATCAGCTAGTTTCCCTAAATATTATAAATATATAAACCTCAGGAACATCTCTTGTAAGAATTTACAGAAATATTTTGCAGGATTCAAAGATATACAAATACAGAAGTTTTACAAAGCCATATGGAAACTAATTAAATGCAGCATTGAGAAAAAGATTGGAGATGATTTAAAAGTTCATTAGCAGAGGAAATGCTGAAAAAACAGTGTTGTGTTTTACCAAGATCAAAAGAATGCTATCCTTTACATGTATTGATGTGGAAAGGCTTTTGATACAAGAGTAAAAGTAAGCATGTTGCAGAAAAATGCAAGATATATGGTTCAACTTATAACAATATCAACAGCAAAGCCTGCGTGTGTGGAGCTGCTTATGTGTGTACCTTGTTTACCAGCTGAGGTTGGGGGTGATACATGTCTTCTCCCTATTGAAGACTGATCTGTGCTTTGTAACTTTTTCTTTTTTGGTTGAATTAGAATTTGATTTACTTTTGTGTTGAGAAAAGCAGATCCTACAGGTTAAAAATTATAAGCATTTTGCTGAAGTCTTCTGCATCAAATATTTCTAATTACTCGAGTCATTTTCTTCTGATATCATAATTTCTTAGGTCATGATTTTCATATACCCCACTTTCCTGGTCACTCTCTTCTTGACATATTTGTTTTTTTCAGATTTATCTTAGGAAGAAAAAGATTCTTTTTTTTATTGAGAAATTTATTTGTTGAACAATCACACAAGCTTTTAAGAAAATAATATAATATGCATATAGATTCTGAACATTAGATTTACCCCCAAGAGTGCCCCCCAAATGACCCACCCTTATGCCTCCCCTCCCCTTCCCAAAACATCTCTAAAAATGTATTAGGTTGTATGTCATTACACCTTAACCTGATTTAACACATGATAATAGACCTCCTTTCTCAATGGCCAGGGTCTAGCTCCAGCCTCCACAGATGAGTGAAGATATTCAACCTTTGGTTCTCTGGGTTATGCTAATTTCACTCAGCATAATTTCTTCAATAGCCATCCATTTACCTTCAAAGGCTGCAATATCATTGTTTCTAATTGCTGTGTAATATTCCATGGTATATATGTACTACCACAGTTTTTGGATCCATTCATCCAGTGAGGGACATCTGGGTTGTTTTCATAATTTAGCTATTGCAAATTGAGCTGCTATGAACATCTATTTCACAGCGTCACTATAACGTGCTGATTCTAAATCCCCTGGAAAAATACCCAGGAGAAGAATAGCAGGATCATATGGTGGGCTCATCCCTAGTTTTTTGAGGATTCTCCACACTGCTTTCCAGAGGGCTTGTACCAGTTTGCAGTTCCACTAACAGTGTGCTAGTGTGCCTATCTCTCCACAGCCCCTCCAGCATCTATTATTGTTTATTTTCTTCATTTTTGCCATTCTAACTGGTGTGAGGTGATATCTTAATGTAGTTTTCATTTGTGTTTTTCTGATTACTAGTGATTTGGAGCACTTTCTCATGTATTCATTGGCTTGATCAATGTCCTCTGTTGAGAAGTTTCTATTTAGTTCTCTGTCACATTTATTAATTATTTTTGTAGTTGAGGTTTTTGAGGATTTTGCAGTCTGGATATGAGGCCTCTGTCAGTGGAATCACAGCCCACGATTCTCTCCATTTTCTTTAGGAAACCTCTTGACACTTTTGATTGTTTCCTTGGCAGTGCAAACGCTTTTTAGCTTTATGACATCCATTCACTGATTTTTGACTTTACTTCCTTCACTTTAGGAGACGTGTTGAGAAAGTCTTTGCCTACTCCCAAATGCTGAAGGGTTGGATCTAATTTGTCTTTCATCAGTTTCAAGGTAGCTGGTTTAATTCCTAGCTCCATGATCCATTTTGATTTGATCCTCATGCAAGGAGAAAGATATGGGTCTAATTTCAACTTTCTGCAATTGGATGACCAGTTTGTCCAGCACCATTTGTTGAAAAGGCTATCTCTCCTCCATGTAATATTTTGTCCCCCTTTGTCAAAAATCAGATGTTTAAAAATTTGAGGGTTTGTTTCAGGGTTTTCTATTCTATTCCATTGGTCTTCTTTCCTATCTTGATATCAGTACCATGCTGTCTTTGTTACTACAACTCTGTAGTATAGTTTTAAATCTGGTATGGGAAAACCACCTGTTTTGTCTTTCTTACTTAGTAGTGTTTTGGCAATTCTAGGTTTCTTATTGTTTCAAATGAATTTGAGAATTGCTTTTTCTATGTCTGTATAAAATGACATAGGTATTTTTATAGGGATAGCATTAAATCTATATAAAACTTTTGGTAGAATGGCCATTTTTATTATATTAATTCTGCCTAACCAAGAGCATGGGGCATCTTTCCATCTTCTTCGTTCATCTTGGATTTCATTCTTCAATGACTGATAATTTTCATTGTAGAAATCTTTGATTTCTCTTGTAAGGTTAATTCCCAAGTATTTTATTTTTTTTTGAAGATATTGTGAATGGGACTGACTTCCTGATTTCTTCATCAGTCCTATTATTATTAGTGTATAGGAAAGTTATTGATTTGTGTGTGTTGATCTTGTAGCCTGCCACTTTACTAAATCTATTTATGAGTTCAAGCAGTTTACTGATGAAGTTTTTTGGATCTTCCAGATACAGGATCAT
>PVKS010048024.1:0-12575 GCA_004027875.1 Aplodontia rufa | reverse complement strand
ATCAAAGGGAGATCAGTAGAAGAAAGGCACCAGGAGGTGGGAGGAGGTGGGGGGGTGGAAGTGCTGGGGGCATATTGACCAAATTCATTTATTATATTGTGTACATGAGTGAATATGTAACAATAAGCTCCATAATTATGTACAACTATAATGCATTGATAAAATGTGGGAAAAATCATCAATAAAGAAAAAATGTTGATGCAATAATTTGCCTTATTGGTTAAAATATGTAAACCAAGGAAACACTGCCACATATTAAACAGAAGGATCCATTTTTGGAATAAACAATGAACAATGGGAAGAAAGAACAATAGAAATTATGAATGTCAATATGTAGGTTTCTAAATACTGGAAATTATTAAAGTGAATACTTCAAGAAATTGTGTTGGGTCAATTGTTGAAACTGTTGGATAAATATCATGTAATATTTATGTACTTCATGTGTTGCATGAAATATAATTTACACTTACTAATAAGGACATGAAAATTAAGTTAATCAGGAAAAACCTAGACAGTATTTGTATAATCTTTGCGAAGGGGAAGTGTTTTGTTAGCAAAGCACCATAGCTAGCACCCATGAAAGAAACATTAACAGGCCAGTTATGTAAGATTAAAGCTTTCAAAAATGTTTAAAGGTAAGCCATTGATTGGGAAAACATTGCTCCATAAAGATACTTCCATGAAACAGTAAATAAAGCAAACTAAAGAAAAATGGGCAAAAAATATAAAGGATATTTAAAAACTTAAAAATACAAAAAGATACTCTGATTAAAATGTAAAGGGTTGCAATTTATTCAAGAACGTGATTTCTTTTTACCTAGCACATTAGTTATGTTTGATAATTACATGCTTAATATGCATGTGAGAAAGGAAGCATTCTTATATTTTTTTAAGTGAGAGAGGGAGAGAAAGGGAATTAATTTTATTTAATTTTTCATGTGGCTTTTGCTGCTCTGACACTTCATTGTGTACATGGTGCTGGGGTTTGAACCTACATCCTTGTGCATGTGATGCAAGTGCTGTAACCACTGAGCCACAGCTCCAGCCCCTTATATGTTATTAATAAAGAGTAAATTGACATATTATAGAAAGAAATGAGGTAACAAGTAAAATATTTTCCAACACATAAAATATTTGGGCATGTTAATCTGAAAACTCCACATTCATTTCAACATTATGCAAGAATAAAAAAGTGGAAACCTTTATAGAAATATTTATTAAAATATAATATGTACATTGGCTGCAACTTACCTGTCAATCAAATACACATTGAATACATTCACATTTTATGGCCAATGTGAAAGAATTTTTGCTATGTATTATAGAATTACATTGCAAATTATGTGTGCTCAACGTATGCATATATTTATAACTTCATATAATGTGCAAGACAATATCCTAAACATCAAATTATAGCATTTGAAAGTATGTGGATAAGAGTTGGGGAGCAGTACTTAAAGAAGATATTTTATCTGTGCAAAAAAATGGTTAATCAAGCTCTACGACATACCTTATAGCCTTTTTGATCTTCAGACCTTTGTGTACTAAGTAATATGGTAGGTGGGAAGTGAAGAGGTGAGAAGATGGTCTTTTCTAAGTTCTGAATAGTAATTTTTGTAATCAAAGAAAGGAACCCTAACAGATATTGTGATTTTTCAGTTCTGTTTTGATGTCCCTCAAAATAAATCAGGATAGAATCTGTTGATCTTGTTTTCAAATCTGAAGTAGTTTTCAAAAATAAATAACTGTAATCTCACGCATTGTGAAATCATCTGAACTTTTTTCTTTTAAAAACTTCCAATATGCTAATGAGTTTGTCCAATTTCTGGTTTGCTTTTGTGTGTTTTACGTTAAAGTTAGTAAAGATAAAAATTAAGCACTCTTAGTTCCTTTCTCACTTGAGGAGTTGTGTTTTGATTTTGTGACAGTGATGGTTTGGATTAATTCTGTAACTCCTTCTGTTTCCTGTATTCCATATGAGGTCCTTTTCGTATTTTTTGTTAATTTGTCATAATTCTACATATTGATGGAATAGACTGTGATATTTTCACACATGCACAGAGACTGCACTGATCTCATCAGGAGAAATAGCTCTTCCCTCTCTTTGCCATTTCTTTCTGTTTTGGTTGTTTGAATTCATTTCTTCTAAATTTTCATAAAATATTATTGGTTATTGAGTCCCTTTTTACTATATTTGTGGGTACCCCTGTTTCCTTTCTGAAACTCCTTTCTTAAAACTTCACCCTTAAGCAATATAGAAAAATTAACACAATTATAGTGTATTCACTTTCTCCCCTTTCTCGTTATCACTTAAAGTTTCCACATTATGAAACATTCTTATGCAATATTCTCAGGGAGAGATCATAACACACATTATGGAGAAAGAAAAGAGCAAAAACTTCAGTGTTCTTACTGATTAATGGCTCCTTGACTAGTCAAATCTGCTCACAGGCTATGGATGGAAATGGGAAATTCACATAAATGTTCTATTCCAATTCCAATTAGAATGGACCGAGATATGGTCAAATGTAATGGTACTAAGATTTGCCCTTATATATTAACTATTAATATGAATGGTTTCTGACTGATGATGTGGACTTGAATATACTGCACCCACTGTTCCTAAGAGAGGGACAGTAGTGCTTCTTAGGGAGCAGGACCTGCAATTTTAAAAAACTGCTCATGCCAAGGTATCACAGACTCCAAAGCTGGTAACGGTGAAAGTTACTGGTGTCTTCTAAGGCCCAACACAAGCTTTCATCACCCACTCCTATATCGGCAGAACATTCCAGAGTGCTTGTAAATTTGCCGGTTATTATTAAGTTCTGCGGTGGGCATAACAATGGGTGTATTTCACGAAAATGCTATTTTTCTACTGTTCTGTCATTGCTGAGACTTATTATGGCTTGTGGGCCTGGACTCCAGATATGCTATCAGAGTTGGAGTTGGAAAATCTGTAAATACCTAACATCAAGAAACTGAACTGATTTCTTATCATTGAAATAAGAAATACAATCAAATATTGCTGCAATTACCAAGGCATTTGATGTGGTCACACACTAAGCAAATTATAATTCATTTTAGACAAACTCTTCTGTCTCAGCAAAATAACCCAAGAAGAGCGTCCCAAGCACTGGGATCCATGAAGATGGGTGGGAGTCAATTCTCCAAAGAAGTTCACACAATGAAGCTCAAGCTGTCTACTGTGCAGTAAGTGACAACAGCACCAGTATCTGACTCAGAAGTCTCTTGTTATCTGCCAGCATATGTGAAACTACTGCAACTTAACAAGTTAGCTTACAAATAGAACAAAATTTTAGACCTTTGTCAGATTGTGACAATGGAAGTCTTCAGTTCCAGATTTTACAGTTTCCATCAAGTTCTATAAAATATTTAAGCATCCAAGGATGTAAAATCATAGGTGAACTTGAAGTGAGAAAATTGATAGATTTATAAAATATATAATATATGACAAATCCATGTATGACCAACTTTTTTTTTGTCTTCTGTGACAATCATACCATAAATACTATGTGTAAATGTTAATATCTACAATTTTACCTCTTAGACCTCATGGACCTCTATAAAACTGCAAACCAAGCCCTCCAAGTCTCATCCCCTGCTGAGACAAGTCACCATTACAAAAGGCTCTTGAGTACCTTCTTTAGACCAACAGAATTGTTTCATCACTTATTTACACTGATGATCTTCATAGACCTAAAAAACTTCCTATCTTTTCCAGTAGAACTTAGTGGTCAAGGGCTTTTTTGAGAATCTTCAGGGGAAACCAGCTCTCATGGCATACTTCTCAAGAAATTGAAACATATTGGTACATGAATTTTTATGGGAGATAAATACTGTAACTGATATAGCATTTACAATTTGGAGAAAAGATGAGTTTAGAGTGTCTCAGGTCTGTCCAACAGATTAAGCCAAAAGGTCAGCAGTTGCCAAGTACCTGTTCTTGGCTCAGTATTTGATTTTTTTCATATTTTCCAACAGAATCGATAATACATTCATTGCAAGTGGACTTATATAATAGAAATCTGAATTCCATGCAATTTTTTTCTGATCCTTAATGGTTATCTAAATGTAGGTTGGGCTGTTGTTGATGTCAGGAAAAGAGCACATCCATACACACACTTACCAAACCAAAGCAAAGACTAAAATCAGGAGGCCCCTCCATACACCAACCACATTTTGGATATGTGATTACAAAGACATCATCATCTCTAACTTCAAAATCTTCCAGAGTTTCCAGTATTTCAATTTTAAGAAAATAGTGTTGTAAATTTTGGCCTTTAAATTTTAAATAAATATGAATCCATATTGTTGATGATTTTCCACCTACAAGTACACTCATAAAATTCTCTCTGATTTCTTAGTGCATTATAGGATTTCATTATTTTGTATGCTTATTGAGTGATCAATACTTGCCAAATAGCATTTCAAAGTCTTATATGTATCAACTTTCTTACTATGCTAAATACATCACATGTAGTAAATTGTTTAAAGCTACATTAATACAACATTGCTGTATTTTTATTATATGTATTTTCCTTTGTTTTTTTTTTTTTTGGTACTGGGGATTGAACCCAAGGGTGCTTAACCACTGAGCCACATCCCCAGTCTTTTTTTGTATTTTATTTTGGGACAGGGTCTTTCTAAGTTGTTTATGGCCTCACTAAGTTGCAGAGGCAGACTTTGAACTTCTGATCCTCCTGCCTCAGCCTCCCAAGTCACCAGGATTATAGGCATGTGCCACTCTCCCCACCTAGCATAATCATTTTAAAGATGAAGAAACAGAGATCTTAAGAAGTTAGGTAGCTGGGGCTGGAGCAGTGGCTTAGCGGGTATAGCGCTTGCCTGGCATGTGCTAGGTACGCGAGTTCGAAAGCCAGCACCACACACACAACAATGTGTTGGAGCCACAAAAGCCACATGAAAAACTAAATAAAATTGATTCTGTCTTTCTCTCTCTCTCACTGTCCCACTCTCTCTTTAAAAAGAAGAAAAAAAATGTTAGTTATCTTTTCCTCAAAGCCCATGAAGGAATGATTATCATGATTCTAAACATAGGGAAGAGGAAATTAAAGCATAGATAATTCAACAAAATTACCAAATTATTCAACAAAATTACCAAAGTTGTCTAGCTAGCAGAGCTGGGAAGATTTGGTGAAAGACATTTGGGCCATGATTTCAATCCATAAAGTTTTTAGAATTATCTTCTATCTTTATTCCTTACATTTTTCTTTGTTACAGAAGTAATTTCTTTAATGAATGTACTTTTAGTTCTGGTAATTTTTATGTTTCTGGAAGGATCTTATGAGAGTTGGAATTTTTAGAAGCTGTTTCAAATGAAAAACAGAAAATGCTTTTCTTAAGCAAACACCAATTGGTTTCACTTCAGAAATGTTATCCTTAGAGTTTCAAGACAAAAAGAATGGAAATTGTGATAATTTCCAATAGAATGTATTTAAATCAGAAATCTGATACAAATTTAAATAATAAATCCAGAAATGCAACAGAAAGGAAATAATTTAAAATTAGATCATTTCAAAACTCAGACCAGCCAAGAATCTCTACTAGTATGCCTGAGAAATTATTTGAAGATTAAGCAGGTGAAATAATCTCAGATTTGATAATATTAGATTTAAAACCAGTGAACAATATGTGAAAAATAAATTACTAAACACTAAACCCAGAATTTGATTCCAGAGCAGGTCTTTAATATTTTCAATGTACAAATCTTCCCTGTTAAAGATATTTGTCTTACATTCCTTTGTAATTAATTCTTATTGGGGCATTATAATTATACAGAATTGTGGGATTCATTCTGACATATTTATACATGCATCTAATTTGGTCAATTAAATTGCCTTCAGTTTTTAAATATTTCTGACTATTGCTTTCTTATTGGAATATTGCAATGACTGCTTAATCTGATAATACTGATATATTTTGTACTATTTCCACATAACTCCTGTGTCATCACATAATAAATAGGATAATTTGCCAATTTCCTTGGTAAGAAAAAATCCTCATGCCATGGTGCCTTTAAAGCATAGAATTCATAATGTGCTTTTGTTCTGTTCTTGTCTTGATACATTGTGTATGTGATAGAAATAAAAAAATTAACTATCAGGGTATGACAATATACATGTCACATGAAGCATTGTTGAGTTATAATGACAACTCTGTTACTTGTGGGACAAGCATTGGTGTTATGTTTTGGATATGAAACATGCCAAAATTTCATGTGTGAGCTTACAAGAATATTCAGAGATGAAATGATCAGATCATGGGAGTTCCGACCGAATCAGTGAATTTAACCACTTATATGGATTACCTGGGTAGTAATTGTACACATGTGGGGTGGGACTGGAGGAAGTAGCTTTTGAAGGGCATGACTTTGGAGTTTATATTTTGCCTGGTGGCCATGTCCTAATTTACTTTGCTCCACCATACCCATCCACCATGATGATTTGCCTACCCTCAACGGAAGAGCTAAGGCAACAATTGACCATAAACTGAACCTCTGAAACTGTGAACCAAAATAAACTTTTCCTCCTCTAAATTGTTTTTATCAGCTCTTTTGGTCAGAGCAAAGCAAAACTGACTAAAGCAACGATCATATAGAATGCCATGTAATATGTCATAATTACGAAACCTGCTATTATTATATAATAGAAATCAAACATATTAAAAGAATGAGCATAGCTCTGTGCCAATAAAACTTCATTAATTTACACTGAAGTTTGGATTTCATGTAATCTTTATTTTAAAAATATTTTTATTAATTATTTTTCAATAATCTAAAATTGGAAAACTATTCTTAGCTCACAGACCATACAAAAGCAGATAATGGGCTGGATTTGGATCCCATGTATAGATTGAAAGAGCCTGGTCAATACTGATGTGAATGCATGTGTGAATAAATGAGAAGGAAAATACCTCTTTGGATTGGAGTACCATGAAGTAAGTATAAAATAAATGATGGGAAAAGATGTTTGAATGAGGAAGAGGATATTTTTACATTTCAAGATATATTCCCCCAAATTACTAATTTCTCAGTGATGAAAGGCAAAAGAGTAAATTTGCCATGTAAAACTCTGGCAGACAACATCTTAACTAAGTTATAAAAGCTAACACTATGAATACTGATATTATATCAGCCTAACATTTCTCCTATTAGGATAAGTTGAGGACACATAACTTCAGTGTATTCTGTCAAAAAGTTGAACTTCATCTTATCATAGGAAACATCAGATAAAATAAAAAAGGAATAATAATCTGGCGTATACTATTCAAAAACATCACAATATGGAAATATGAAGAAAGGAGAAAAACAGTGTCAGATTAAAGGAGAAAAAAAGACATGATAACTAAATGCAATGTGTAATATTGGAATGATCTTGTCACAGAGAAGAAAAAAGCCCATAAAGGACATTATTGTAACAATTGAAAAAATTTAATATATATTGATAGTTTATGTAATAGTTCTGTATCATTGTTATAGTTCCTTATTTTGGTAATTTTATCCTGCTTATTCTAGAGAGAGTCATAATCTTAAGAAACTTACATGCAAATAATATCTGAAATATCAAAATACTTTTAAGAGAGAGGGACAGCAAGCAAGAGAGAGAGAGAGAGAGAGAGAATCAATTTTATTTAGTTTTTCACATGGCCTTTATTGCTCCAATACTTTGTTGTGTATGTAGTGCTGAGGTTCAAAGCTGTGTCCCTGCGCATAGTGAAGCAAGCACCATAACCGCGGAGCCACCGCTTCAGCCCCAGGAAGGATGATCTTAATGGACATAGAGTTGGTAAGGAAAGCAAAGTTCTCTTTGAGATTTGATGAGGAAATAAAAACATCTATTACAAGGATAAACTAAAAGAATTCTTGATCACAACCCAACACAACAAAGAATACTCAAAGATAAACTACACACAGAATAACCCAAAAACAAATCCAAAAGCTCCAAAATAGGAGAATATTATTAGACGACTAATCATCTCAATGAGAATCAAGGCAAATAAGTAAAAGTAATTTACCACTTAAACAGAATTAAGAACAAGAACCATGTGATCA
Organism: Aplodontia rufa; assembly: GCA_004027875.1. Taxonomy (NCBI): domain Eukaryota; kingdom Metazoa; phylum Chordata; class Mammalia; order Rodentia; family Aplodontiidae; genus Aplodontia; species Aplodontia rufa. The sequence goes on along the minus strand of PVKS010048024.1, from coordinate 4,483 downwards.
TCTCAAATTGGTACAGAATGGGTCTTTGCGAAAATTCAGTGCCCATTCATGTTAAAAATGCTGGAGAAACTAGGCTGGTAGGAATTAACCTCAACTTTACAAATGCTGTTTATGACAAGCCCAATGCTAACATCATAACAGAGAAAAACCACAAAGAATTTTCTCAAAAATCAGAAACAAGACAAGGGTGTAAATTCTCATCACTTTTATTCAATGTAGTTCTCAAAACACTAGCCAAAGAAATCAGGCTAGAGAAAGAAAGGGATACAAATAGGAAAAGAAGAAGTCAAACTTTATCTGTTTGCTGATGACATGATTCTATATATGGATGACCCTAAACATTCCACCGCAAGACTTCTAGATCTGATAAGGAAATTCAGCAAATTAGTAGCATACAAGATCAATAAGGTTTGCTGCTGTAATAGTGCCTAGCATAGAGATACTTGCTCAGTTTGTTAAATGGATGATTTGAACTGGCAGGATAAAGAGAAGTAACTATCGTCAGGAATGCACACCATAGGAGAGTAATTCCTCCTCACTGACATCTAGTATATATAATTTTACTTCTGTTTCCCTTTTGGAACTCTGTTTTTGTACTAGGACAGGTCAATTTTCAGCCCTTTCATTTGAGATAATTTGAAAAAGGGATTGGGAAAGAAAAAAGGATTAAGGGATTAGGAAAGAAAAAGTAAAATGTGTGGTAGAGTAGAAGCAGAAGTTTTTGTAATTAAGACTTTAGAAAACTAAAATTGAATGAAAGAAAATGAAAGGACAAGGAAGATGAACTAATTACTTTGTGCATTAGGAGAGGCCCCAAATACAGAAATGTCACAGACTGATCATACGTATGTTCTGAACACGCACACACACACACACACACACACACACACATATATATGCCACACACTATCCATACATACAGAGAACAATATATATATATATGTATATATCTGAGTGCATACCTGAAGGTGGATATTACATATATAGCAATTATTTTATATTTTGATGTCATAGTTGAGCAGTAGTTTAAATGAAAGAGAAAAATACAAACATTATATTTACTGATATTTGATGTCTTTCTTGAGAACAGCAGAAGCAAGACATAGAGGGAAGCAGTTTCAGGTAACTAGGAAATTTAGCTCAAAAGCAATACCAGGTGGTAGCAGTAGAGGGCGTACTTTCTCCAGAGAAGAAAAAAATTTGTTATTTTTTGTTTGTTTTTTTATTGTGAGGCTTGAATGGACCAAACTCAAAAGTTCAAACTTTTTAGTAACTTCACTGTTATCTTTTTGTACCTCTTACCACCTTATTCTATTTCATTAAGTGGACAAAGACATTTGTTTTTAAATCACTCAATTTCTGGTCTAAGTTAGAAATCTGAAGTAGGTCTTATCAGTCCACCTTTAAAGGTGATCTGATATTTCTCTGGTGGCTTTTAATAGTCTAACCTTTTTCTCTATGTTTGGCATTTTGATTATGATAACTCTTGGAGAGATTCTTTTTTGATCTTGCCTGTTTGGGGTTCTTTTTACCTCCTATATGTGAAATTGTGAAATCTTGCTCCTGAGATTTGGAAATTTTCTTCTATTCTTTCACTGGAAAGGTTCTTAACACCTTTAGCCTGTATCTCTATGCCATCTTCTGTTCTGATGTCTTTTTTTATACTTTAAAATTTTTTTTAATTAAGAAGTAATTTTATACACATAATGTGTATAAAATAACAATATGACATGTATTTGATCCTAAACCATAGTTACCCCCACATCACCCACCCCCAGTCTCTTGATACTTTTATATTATGCCTCCATAACAGACAAAAGTGTTCATACATATGTGTGTGTGTTTGTGTGTGTGTGTGTGTGTATACATATATATATATATATATATATATATATATAATTGTGAGATTTCCTGAATTAAATGATTGCATAAGTATTATTTGACTTCTTGGGGGGTATAAGAAGTATGTTACATTGTTGATGGTCTCCCTAGATCTTTCCCTATCTTCTCTTCCTCTCTCATCCCCCCCACTTCTCTCCACTCCACTTCCCTCCACATGTCTATGGTCCTGATGACCCTTAAGTTTGATCTCTTAATGTTTCCTGGAGTTTTTGTATATTATGATAATTTTTTTAACTGCCTGCTGCATACTCCAGTACAAATACTATTTCTCTTGAGGTCCTTTTCTCTATGCAGTCTAGTCTATTGGTGATGCTTTTAAGGGAACTATTTATTTGATTTATTGTATTCTTCATTTCCTAGAGTTCTGAAGTATCTTTATTACATCTTAATATATAATAATGCTTGGGGAAGTACCAGGGATTGAACCTGGGTGTTTTTACCAGCAAGCTACATTCTTGGTCCTATCTATTTTCTGTTTTAAGACAGGCGCTTGCTAAGTTGCTGAGGCTGCCCTCAAACTTGTGATCCTCCTGTCTCAGTCTTGCTAGTTGCTGGGATTACAGTCTGTATCCCCATCCTGGACATTATTTGTTAGGCAGGTAATTTGTTTTATTAGAAAAGACAAGAAGCAATTGTTTTCTGTAGGCGTTTTGTTCAATAATGAAAAAAATTATTAGATCCTATAATTAATCAAAGATTGTTTCAATTGTCACAAAAAATTTTTATGATTGTCAATATATATGCACATAAAATATGGGGACTGGAATCATCTTTACTAATGAGTTTTTAACTATAGGCTCTAAAGTAGTTATAAGATAATAGTGAATATTTTGGAAAATATACATTTATTACATCAAAGATTCATTTGAAAATAAGCAATTCTGTTTATATACAAGAATAGTACAAGTATGGAGTTGGGGATTTAGCTCGGTGGCAGAGCGCTTGCCTAGCACGCACAAGGCCCCGAGTTTGGTCCTCAGCCCTGAAAAAAAAAAAGAATAGTACAGTAATACTAGAAAACGATTCAGTAAGGAAGCTTTCTCACTTTACTTTTTGCATTCAGGTTGAAATTTTTAGTAAACTCAATATTTTTATTAAGCTCTTTTATAATTGTAGAGTTTTATAAACTTGTTATTTAACTGTGGCATTGAGACAAGTTTACCTTAGAAGTTCAAGTAGAATTTTCTACTGAATTCCAAATTACATTTTCAGAGTATAAGTAAAATGTAATTTAAAATAATAGCTTAAAATAGTATTTTGAATTTTTCAATCTCAAGTTTAGTGAAAGATTTCTCACATAAAATATTTGTATTCATTAGATCTCAAGATCTTATTTTGTATTTCCTAAAGTTGAGAAACAGATACAGATATTTGCCACACTTGTATTCAGTAAGCACTCACTATTTATTGACAAACAGGAGGCATCTCAGCAGACTGTGATGAGAACTGAATTGATTTAGAAGGTATGGGTTGTAGTCTGTGCTGTCATTCATTCATTCACCCTCAAACAGTCATCAGCTGATGGCATTGTGCTAGGCACTGAGTACACAGTAGTGTACAAAATTCACATGGTCCCTTCACTGTGGGGCCTCCATTGTAGTGGGGAGGCAGGCATGAAAATGTAAGTCCATAAATGTGTTCAAAATTAGAAGGGGGATTAAGTGCAGTGAAGGAAAACAACAACTATTATGCCAAAGTTCAACAGAAACTGAGTTCTGAAGGGTTAGGGGTCAGCCAAGAAGAGGAAGGGAAGGAAGCTTCTGGGCAGAGGGAACAACATTTAGCTGATGAGGCCATGTGGCTGGAGCATAGTAATGCAGAGGCAGATGTGAGAGACATGAGCGGGAGGAAATAGGCAAATCCACTTCTCTAGGAGTCATTTACTTCATTTAAAAACAAATGAGTTGATTTGATGTTTTCTGGAATCCTTCCTTGACATAAAATTCAGCAGATTTTATAATTATATAACACTGGAGATAAAAATATCTACAAAGCTCTACTGTTGTGAAATCTGAAATTAAAGCTACAACAGGATGTCCAGAACTTACCTGGACTTTGGCCATCACATTTTAAGAGAGAAACAGCATGTTCTCTGAGTGGATTCTGTGAAAATCAGAAACCACAGGTGTAAGTCCAGGCTCAGGTGCTCAAAAAGGTAGCCAGACCTAAGAATGGCTGAACAAAACCCTTTATTGGGATTGGCTACTCCCAGGCCAAATTTACCTATGCTGTCATCGTGAAGGTGAGCAGGGGAAATGATGAGTGGACAGGGGAAATAGCGTGCAGAGGAAAATGGTGCTCAACCTCGGCTGGGCAGCTGCTTTTATAGCATGGGGAAAGGAGAGAAGTTGATGGGGATGGCCTCTTGGAGATTGGCTGATGGACTCATCAATCATCAGGCACTCACGAGACGCTATTGGAGCTTGTCTACCAGTGTTTTAATTCGTTCTGTTAGCATGCAAGCTGCCTGACGTCCAGACCCAGCCAGCCACTGGGGATTAACCTAACATCTCAACCTTTTTAGTGATATAGGGTGTTGATTTGAATCTGGCTACTTTCTGCTGTTTATGCGGCGTCATGG
>PVKS010048023.1:0-12577 GCA_004027875.1 Aplodontia rufa | reverse complement strand
ACACACCTAGCAATAGGAAGATATGGGTTTGGTAAAATGTAAGGAGCAGTACATGCTCTCCATATTGATAATGCAATTCAAGCCTTCAACACACTTCTTGAAAACAAAGCTCAGGTGCCCTGGACACCGGTCTCTTTACGCTTCCCACAAAATACTTCCACCAACCTGCATGGCCTGTCCAACACCCCCGCACACTCCCTGACTCGGAGACACTCATCCCCACTTGGATCCCAAGGGAAGGTACCAAGCAAAAACTAAGACTGCCAGAAATATCATGCTACCCCTCAGTCTCTACCACCTGCACCAACAAAGAGTGCATCTCCTTCTCTTCTTGAGGCTACCCATATTCCTTCTGAAACCAGCACCTCTCCTGGCATCCTCAGCCCTCTCCTAGCTTCACACACATGCCTTCTTTCTACCTGTGGTCACACTGCAGGTCTTACTACCAGAGGCTGCGACCAGCCTTGCAAGACGGCAGCCCAGGCAACTGGCGCACACAAGTCCAGGCTCAAACCAGGTCAGTGCTGGCATGCTTCAGGAGGCCAAATACATCCAGGAGCCACCAATCAAATATGGAATCAGGGACAGCAGTGCAGCACACCAGTCCAGGTTTTTGCTGCCTCTTCCTCCACACATGCATGGAAGGCTGCTAGTCAACAATGCAGGACCATTCCTGCCCCTTGCAGGTACACCTTGCAAAATCATGCAACAAGCCTCTGCTGCAGTAGCCCCTGCACCAATAACCACTGCCTGACCTTGTGTACTCAATGCTCAAGCCATCCATCCCACACCCAGCATCTGTTCCTGGTCCCCAAATGCCTCCCCTGACCATGAAGCACATGCCCTCCCCCATCCCTTGCCAACTTTGGAGCTTACCTACCTTCTGCGGAGGCTCTCCAAGATCCTGTACATCTGACAATGGATGCCAGGGATGTCAAACTCACCAACCACAGCCTGGTTGAGCCACCCACATGCAAGGGGGACTGCCACCCTCGCAAGGCCAGGGCCGGGAACATTGGAAAACTGACCATTGCAGTAAGAAGAAAGAGGATCCCGGTGTGCCCTCCCCTGCTGTTTCCAGTGTCAACATTCTGTTGTTCAGTTTTCTGGGACACGGAGGACAGCAGAAGCATGTCCTCTTCCATGCTGCTGGGTCTTCTTCTGAAGCCTTCTGGATGAAATCCCTCCACTTTCAAAAAGTGCTTGTTCCCTGTGCCGTGACTTGAGACCCTAGGGCCCACTGGACAGCCTAGGTTGTGTCCATGGGCGGGGCCACGGTGGCTTGGGGTCCGTTGGTGTGGTCTGTGGCAGGCAGGGGTTCCACCCCCTGTCACATGGAAAAAGGAGAAATCAGAACATCAGTGCACACCCCCTTGATTGCACTCACCATTTACTGGGTCATACACGCTATAGCGCTCAGAGATGCTCACAGTGTCTTTTGGGATATTAGCCCCCCCCCCAGTTTTTTTGCAGGGCACAAAAGCTGTGCAGGCATAGGAGACTTTCAGGCTACGCAGAAGAGCCAGGCTGGAAGGAGGATTCAGGGAAGATGTAAGAAATAGGGGCAGACATATGGAAGTGGTGCTTGGCCCTCAGACAGGGAGCCAAGAATCACAGAAGCATTGGGGCCTGGACAGCAATGACAGGTACACTGAGAAAGGCTTCGCCTATGGCAGTGGTGAAGTTCACAGCCAACTTGGAGGAGGGAATTTCAATCCGATGAGAGACATGGAGTCCATACTGGGTCCATACATTGGAGGTGAGTGCAGATGAGCACTGTGGGCGCCTGCTCTGGACGGAAAGGGAAGGAGTGCGGTGTGGCCAATTTTTGTGATTTTTGCACCATTTTGGAACAGAGTTGAATCAGAAAGACCAGGCCAAACTCAGAAAAGACCATGGTGCTAGGCTTACATTATTTCCTGAAAAAAATCTTGAAATCCCTTTGTTCATTATTTGCATAATTGTGGAGTAAACACTCCTCTGAACATGCATCCAGCTATAGGAACCATTGGGGAACTCACACCTGCATCGTGATCGCTTTCTACTACTGTTGAAGGGTTGCTCATCTTAATGACAAATTTTCTCTGGACACTCTTCTGCCCCACATCTGTTGTCATCTCTCCATGTAGTGTGTTCACCCACGTACCTGTGGTCCCAGGACCAAGCCAAAACTCTTGATTTCTAAACTTTCTCATCTCTCTTGTCCCACCTTTCCCATCTCAGTTTTTCCCTGCATGATCACATTCCACCATGAAGAAAACAAAAGGATGATGCATGTGTAGTTACTTTGTTTCACCCTGAAACCACGAGCAGGTGCCACAGTTGCATCTTCCAGTGGAAGCACAAATCCCCTCTCTTCTCTCCATCATCTCTTACTCTCCATTTCAAACGCTCACCTTAATCACGTGCAATAGCACTGTTCCTTATATTCCCTGGCTTGCATCCTGTGGATATTTACTCCTCAGGGATTTGCAAGCAGGGAATTCCAAATTCAAATCATGGCCAGACAAAGGTGCCTGGTGAATTTCAGTGAGCTTTCTGTTTTTGAACATGCATGCTGCTTGAGTATACTAAAAGTGCAAGGAAAAACTTCGTATGCCCTCAGTTATCTTCAGGAAGGGTTGTGGTCAATCCGTGAGGGGCATTCTTTCATGAACTAACTCCATTTCAAAGGTTCCTCCTCCTAATGCCATTACCTTGGTAATTAAGTCTTCAGCATTTGAAAGACCCGGGGCAAATGGTGAGATTCTCAGAAACTAAATCTTTGGAAATACCAGGCCTCCCCGCCTGGATTTCCTCCCAGATATCTGCAGAGCCTTTGGACAAGCTCCATGGCCAGGAAGCTGAGTTGGCTTGTGGAAAACACACCTCCAACTACACCTCCCTAGCTTCGGTCTCAGCATCAAAATTAACATATGTAATAACTACCCAGGAAGCCAAAAGAGCAATTGTGTTCCATCTTCCAATGAAGGATGAGTAAGAACTAAGACAAATGATCATTAAAGTTGGTGAATATTCCATGTATATTCATAGAGGAAAATCCTGTTTTGCCACAACCAAAAGTTTGCTGAAGTCACTCAAGTGGAAACAGACGGAAAAAAAGACAACCACTTAGCAGACTCGGTTTTTGACGGATCTCCCATATTTTTAAGGCACACTCAACAGACTCGCAGACCTTGAGCCTTAATACATATTGCACACAAGATACCACATATCGTTACGAAAATCTCATGTTGCAAACCGTGCCGACATAGCAGTGGAGGAACCTCTTGTTTGGGTCAAAATGGAAAGAATGAATAAGAAAAAGGTAGTGTTACATAAAGTCTTCAGGACCACATTTTTATCGTTCAGCTCAAGGAATCCTTAGCTGAGTAAAGCACATGCGTGTGCGCGTTTCCACACACACGTACACACTATATCAAAGATTAAATCATTACCTATCTTTTTAGTATGAAAAGGTAAAATGTCAAAATCACCATGAATTAGAAATAGAGTTTAATACAGTCACACACCCAGAAATAGGAAGATATGAGTTTGGTAAAATGTAAGGAGCAGTACATGCTCTCCATAGTAATAATGCAATTCAAGCCTTCAACACACTTCTTGAAAACAAAGCTCAGGTGCCCTGGACACCGGTCTCTTTACGCTTCCCACAAAATACTTCCACCAACCTGCATGGCCTGTCCAACACCCCCGCACACTCCCCGACTAAAAGACACCCATCCCTACTTGGATCCCAAGGGAAGGTACCAAGCACAAACTAAGACTGCCAGAAACATCATGCTACCCCTCAGTCTCTACCTCCTGTACCAACAAAGAGTGCCTCTCCTTCTCTTCTTGAGGCTACCCAAATTCCTTCGGAAATCAGCACTGGTCCTGGCATCCTCAGCCCTCTCCTTGCTTCACACACATGCACTTCTTCTACCTGTGGGCACACTGCAGGCCTTAATACCAGAGGCTGTGACCAGCCTTGCAAGACGGCAGCCCAGGCAACTGGCACACACAAGTCCAGGCTCAAACCAGATCAGTGCAGGCATTCTTCAGGAGGCCAAATATATCCAGCAGCCCCCAATCAGATACGGAATCAGGGACAGCAGGCAAAGAACTGGTGATCTCGCAAGTGCTACAAAATTGTTGGGTATATTTCCCTGTACCACACACATACTCAAACAAAAATGATTTAAACCATGTTTCCTAGGACTGTTATTCTCTCCTGGGTTGTTTTTACTCTAATTTGAAAGTCATTATGGAAAAGCTTATTTCAAAAGAGGAAAAATTGAGCATTAAAATATTTCTGAATTCAGAAACTTTTTCATAAGTTCTAGAAGTCAATTTTATACTTAAGTAATTCCTTGAAAGAATTACAATTGAAAGTGAAACCTTTGATATAACTTATTTAAAACTAGTTTCTCACAGAAGCATGAACTTCAAAGAGGGTAATTTGACTCTGTGTATCAATGCTAGAAGAAATCAATATTCAAAAGTGGAAATAAAATTTATTCAGCTATACCTTGTTCTTTGTTTCAATGATTGTGTTGTGCAATATCAGACTTGCTGCCATCCCTGTGTTCTTACTGTAGACAGCATAGTGAAGAGCAGAGTTGTCACTGGTGTCCTTCACATTTGGATCTGCACCATGCTCCAGCAGAATCCTGGCGCATTCTTCTTCCTGGCACTGCCCAGCCTGTCAGTATGGCACCAATAAGAGATTATCAATTCAAAGAAATTGAGATGTAGAGACCACAGCTTTCAACAACTAGCCACACTTGAAAGAAATGTATTTTCTTTCAAAGAATGTAAAACAAATCAATCCCCTGATGAAAACTTCAACTACCACCTACCTTAATCAGAATGGTGCTGTTGTCACTGTCACAGACATTTATGTTACATTCCATTTGAATCAGGAATGTCACCACTTCTGAATGGCCAAAAGCACAGGCATGATGCAGAAAAGTTCTATGAAAATGAAAGCAAACTTCAGAAATTTATTGAACACTGTCTAAGTTCTTTTCCACAAAATTATAATCTTCCTTCAATTTTCTACTCCAAATATCTATATCTGCTTTCAGGAATCAGGGGTGTGGTGGGATTTTTGGGCTGGAGATGGATCATAGGACCTCATTCATGCTAGGCAAAGACTGTACACCTTAGGTATATCAGTAGCTCAGAGAAACTTGGTTGGAAAGGAAGATCAAGGACTTTGCAGTGAGTCCAATTTAAATTGAAATCTTTCTTTAAGCTTTGCTACTTATTAACTATTATTGGTTAGCATTTCTATGCATCTTTCCTCACCCAATGAAATCAATCTTTGAAGAAGTAACTATGAATCAGGGCTTCACAGTGATCTCAAAAAAATTCTATTCAGAGGATTTACAAATACAATAAAAAAACCCCAACTTGATAACTCCTTGATAATTACTGTGTCTTCTAATTAATAATAATAACATCTGGATGAAGTGAAATAGCACAAGAATATCGATTTCACAGATTTTCAACGCATTATAAATTTCAATGTGGTTAAGATTCTTTTTTGCATTTGAGAAATCATGATATTGGAATTTTGATTGTAATTGATGATGTTCTAAAAATTTAGTTATCATTATTTATGGAATGTTCATATGCAGAAGAATAATCACAGAATCCATGTTGCCATGCAAAAATCAAAATTAACATAAAATGTTCATTGCCATTCTACTCTTTGTTCGAATTTAAATTTTATTTCTTAAAATTACTAAAGAAAGGGCTCGGAATGATAACGACAAAGAAAGTTTCCTTTCATTTTAGTTGCAGATAATTTATGATTTAATTTTTCATTTAATTTATATTTAGATTTAGAGAATGTATGAAAATTAGACATAGACAGGGCTGGATATTGTTATTTGTTACTGTTATGAATTTCCCAAATGACAGCTAATGTGTCTTTTACAATTGTTCATTTCAGAAATGCCTTTGAAAGAACAGAAAAAAATTTTTGAATGAAATTCAGGTCAATGGCTTCACATTTAATTTGTCAACTTTTTAGCCTGTGCAGTGTAAGAAGAAATTTTGTACTTTGGAAGGGAGCTGAGAAACAACAGAACATGCACTGTACCTAATGATGTGATTACAGCTTGTGGATTAAATGCATTAAAATTAATTATAAATACAGAAGGGTATTTCAAATTTTTCCATTAGGCATGAGTCCTTTGATTTCCAAAAGCCAAAGTTAAACAAAAATACTGATGTGCATTTTCCTCATAGATTGTAAAATAAAAACTATAAACTAAAGAGATCTTTCTCATCCAGCTAAGTGCACTCTAAAAGTTTTAAAAGCATATGCTTCCTTTGGATAATAATTTTTTTTCATAGAGGGTTTCGTACTAATTTTGATAGAATTATTTTCATATTGCTGGCTCTTCAACTGTTGGTATAATACCATGTTTAAGTTTTTCATCCCAGCCTGTGGGTTCAACAGTCCAGTTGTCAAATGAAAAAAGCACAATAACCAACTTGGTTTTCAAGTTATGATTAGCTATGCTTTAATGATATAGAATGAGAAATACATATTTCTAATTGTAGCTGATACATTTCTCATTTTGCCTGAATGAAAACTCTCAAGCTGTGTTCTTTCAGGTATTTTCATATTGTGACTTAGAAATGTAGATGGCTTCAGAAGTGGTTGCACCATCATGTCATTCTACATACATGGTGCTTCCGAAGCAGGATGATGTTAACTTCCAGACCACAGTGACAAATTATCAAGCACATGATTCAAAACAAACAGTAAATGATTTGGACTGCTGCTGAGTGGTAAGGTGGCACAGATGTCAATTTCAACTTCTGATAACCACAGGAAAAGATACCTGATATTTTAGAATCAAAGTTCTTTTTATGAATGGATAATATTTGCATTCCTAAATATGAAATGTAAGTAATATCACAAACTTAGATTCTCAATGATATTTCAAAGTTTCAGAATTCTTATTCTATTCCACTTATACAAACTTCCTATTAGTATACCATTACTTGGTGAAAATAAAGAGCATACTACAGCAAGACAAGTAGATACATGAGCATAAAATCAACTGCCTAGTATGCAGAGATATGAGGATCACAACTTCAGCCCCAGACTCAGCAATTTGGAGATGGCCTAAATGAGTTATCAAGAGATACTCACAATAGACCCTTAGTTCTCTAAGTTAAGCTGATTTTACTCAGCATAATTTCTTCCATAGCCATCCATTTACCTTCAAAGGCTGCAATATCACTGTTTCTAATTGCTATGTAAAATTCCATGGTATAAATGTACCACAGTTTTTTAATCCATTCATCCAGTAAGGGACATCTGGGTTGTTTCCATAGTCTAGCAATAGTAAATTGTGCTGCTATGAACATAGATATTGCTGTGTCACTATGATGTGCTGAATCTAAATCCCCTGGAAAGATACTCAGGAGTGGAATAGCATGGTCGTATGGTGGGCTCATCCCTATTTTTTTGAGGATTCTCCATACTGCTTTCCAGAGGGCCTGAGTAAAATCAGCTTAACCCACAGAACTAAGTCTCGAATGTTTCCACTCATCTGTGGAGCTTGAGACTAGACCCTGGTCAGTGAGAAAGTTGGTCTATTATCATGTGTTAAATCCAGATGAGGTGTAATGTTATACAACATAATCCTTCTTTAGAGATATTGTGGGAAGGGGAAGGGAGGGATAAGGTTGGGTAATTGAGGGGGACGCTACTGGGGTAACTCTAATGTTCAGAATCTATACACATTTTATATTATTTTGTAAAAATTTAGTATGGTTTTTCAATAAGAAATTTCTCTATAAAAAAAGAGTAACGAAAACCACATTAAGATATCACTTTATGCCAGTCAGAATGGCAAAGATGAAGAAAATAAACAATAATAGATGATGGCCCCTGCTTCACATCAGCTTCACCTTAACATTTTCGACCTTCATTATTATTTTTACACCTGTTTATGGAGTTTACAAATTTGAAGCATGTGGGATAAATTCTAGAAGTAAAATTGACTATGTCTGATACACCCTTTAGTATTTGATTTATGTGCTAGATACTTTCAGATCAGTCTTAAGATAATCATGTTATTTATAATTTTTATATCTGTAAGTAAAAGAATATTTCTCAAATATGAAGAAAAGAGATGCAGAAACTCTCAAAATAACATCTCAGGTAAGACATTTGACCATGAATTTATTCTTGGTGGACATATCTTAAGTAAAACCATAAATGTAGGAATGTTTTCATTACAAAAGGTATACTAAAGATCAAATAGTGAATTGTATTTATATTTTCTTGATTTCTTAATGATCTTAATTCAGAATTATATAAGGAAGTAATGCTAGAATTGTACAACTAAATCAGGGTTATCTAGAGAAAATGTCCCATCACTTATTCTGGCTCCCAAAATCATCCTATATTTCTCTAATAAGTATGAAAAATATTTTTCCATTGATTGTGGTATATTCCCTGAATATTTGATTTTCGCAAATTAGACATTGTGGGAATAGGATAGAAGACCCTGAAACAAACCCTCAAATCCTTTTTATTGAGAAATTTATTTGTTGAACAATCATACACATTTTAACAAAATAATATATAATGTATAAAGATTCTGAAAATTGGATTTACACTCAAGAAACCCTCAAATCTTTAAACATCTGAATTTTGACAAAGGGGGACAAAATATTACATGAATGGGAGACAGCCTCTTCAATAAATGGTGTTGAACAAACTGGAAAGCTACTTGCAGAAAGTGGAAATTAGACCCATATCTTTCTCCTTGCATGAGAATCAAACCAAAATGGATCAAGGAGCTAGAAATTAAACCAGCTATACTGCAACTGATGGAAGACAAATTAGGTCTAACATTTCAGCATTTGGGAGTAGACAAAGACTTTCTCAACATGTCTCCTAAAGTGAAGGAACTAAAGTCAAAAATCAGTGAATGGGATGCCATAAACCTAAAAAGCTTTTATACTGCCAGGGAAACAATCAAAAGAGACCAGAGGTTTCCAATGGAAATGGAGAGCATCATGGGCTATGATTTCTCGAACAGGGGCCTCATATCCACAATCTACAAAATCCTCAAAAATCTCAAATACAAAAACACAAACAACCCAATCAATAAACGGGCCAAAGAGGTAAACAGAAACTTCTCAACAGAAGACATTGATCAAGCAAATGAATACATGAGAAAGTGCTCCAAAACACTAGTAATCAGAGAACTGCAAATGAAAACTGAATTAAGATATCACCTTATGCCAGTCAGAATGGCAAAAATGAAAAAAATAAACAATAATAGAAGCTGGAGGGGCTATGGAGGGATAAGCACACTAACATGCTGTTGATGGAGCTGCAGACTGGTACAGCCCCTTTGGAAAGCAGTGTGGAGAACCCTCAAAAAAATAGGGATGAGCCCACCATAAGACCCTGCTATTCCACGCCTGGGTATCTTTCCATGGGATTTAGAATCAGCACATCATAATGACACAGCAATATCTATGCTCATAGCAACTCAATTTACTACTTATAGACTATGGAAACAAACCAGATGTCCCTCACTTGATGAATGGATCCAAAAACTGTGGTACATTTATACCATGGAATTTTACACAGCAATTAGAAACAATGATATTGGCACCTTTGAAGGTAAATGTATGCCTATGAAAGAAATTATTCTGAGTAAAATTAGCTTTACCCAGAGAACCAAGGGTCAATTGTCTCCACTCATCTGTGGAGGTTGGGTCTAGACCCAGTGAGAAAGTTGGTCTATTATCATTTGTTAAATCCAGAAAAGGTGTAATGTTATACAACATAATACTTTTTTAGAGATATTGTGGGAAGGGGAAGGGAGGGATAAGGGTGGGTAATTGGGGGCAATCCTTGGGGGTAAATCTATACACATTTTATATTATTTTCTTAAAACCTTTTATGATTGTTCAAAAATTAAAAAAGAGTAAAAAACGGTAAATACTCAACATTAAAAAAGAGATACTCAAAAGGAAAAAAGGAAAAAAGCATTGAAAAGTGAATAAAAAATAATTCACAAAGGAAAAAGCAGTTAAATCGTACAAAAAAGAGAAATGTCAAAAGCAACAGAACTTTTCTTATCTATTCAAATGTACACTTGTGCTGCCATACAGCAAACTTCAAATAAAGTAAATGAAAAGGAGTAATAGTGGGTGAATATGATATAAATTTTTCTAGAGGAGATACTGCAGAGAAAGAAGTTATTCAGGGCTTCACTTCTAAGGTTTTTCTAAAAAATATGCAATGATTAATAAAAAATGGAAATATTTTCTCATTAAAATATTTGAAAGAACAGATTCAGACCCTCCATTATTATACATACAAAATAGATACCGTGAAAAAGCCATGAGAAAAGAGGCTGTGTGCTTTCAATATGTAGAGATATTCTATTTTCAATAACAGATCTCAAAATGATTGCCACACAGCTGAGTGAGAAGTCTTGTTCCTCTGCAGCTGGTGCTCTCCAAATGCTAAACAGCCATATAGTCAATGATCATTCTTTTATGATCAGTGAGAAAAGTCAGACCTTAACACTTTTTGGATCCTCACTTTCCTTTGACACTTTCTCCAATTTCAATTCTGCTCTCAATTTGCACCTTCCTGTCTACTGCTGTGCAGTTGATTGGTGAAATCTAGGACCATACTCTGACAGCTTGAAGGAAAACCTGTCTTCCTTGCAAACATTGGTCTGAGTGTCCTGGAACCTAGCAATCCTTCCAAGTCAGAGTAGTAGGAAATGAGTGAAAATGTTGAAATATTGTATAGAAATGACATGGGAACCCCTGTTAATGGCACTGTGAAAAACAGTCTTTCATCAACATTCCCCCTATCCCAAGATACCTGGTGAGGTTCCTCAGGAAATACCTTGTATACGTGGGCCTGTTAACACAATGATACTGGGCTTCCATCACAAATATTTGTTCATCCAATTTCTGATACCATAATACAGTACTTAGCATATGACAGTTTGCTGGCCCAGTGTCCTGAAATACATAGGGAAAATGCCCCACAATTTCCTCCTTAAATCTCATGCAATAATCAAAAAGTGCTGTTAGTGGAATACCTCATGTGTGGGAGAGGAATTTTGTTGTTCTTCTCACCTACACATGCTAGGCATGGGGGCACACCAAGCTCTATAGATGTAACTTGCTCAGGCCATTGTAGAGGGAAAAAGCCAAGCGTCATTGGTGAGGGGAGATTCACACTCACAGTGGCCATCCTGTGGACACAGTCTGGGAAATGATCCCTAATCCCATACATCTCCTTGCCCCTGGGATCCAGCTCTATTACCTGTTGTTGTCATCACTCTCATTCATGTCACATTGGCCACTAGCGAGCATACGCCGCACTTTGGACACAATTCCGGAACACAGGAGCCTTCTAGATCCTGCTCTCAGCTTTGTAGCCCACCTGGCCTCTGGGTGAGTGGAGTCCGCAAGAACTGCCTCACCTAAAGCACAGGCAGTCCATCCTCAGGCTGGTACAGGAACCATAGAGTCCCTGATAATAAGCCAGCACACCAAAGCCTTTCCTCTTGGCAGAGGTCAAGGCTCAGAGGCACCTCTCACTGGCTTGGACAGAAACCTCACCAGCGACTCAAATCAAGAATTAGAGTCAAGCAAACTGTGTCTCTCCACAGTGCTCCAACAGCACAGCTCTGTTCTTTGGTAGCTCTGAGCTCCCCAACAGTGGTTGCCAAGCGACAGGGCCAGATTCTGATGCACATGAATGCTCCTACTGGGTTCTGATTGGCTGAGGAGTGCAGCATCATCAGCATGTGTGTGGGCAAGACCAGCAGGAGACCAACTGCCACTCAGACTTTTCCTTCCATTGGTTAGCCTCAGCAGCATTTGGCTGTGTGTCACACACTATCAACACTGGCTCTCACCGCTATGGAAGCAGCCATGATGTCTGAGGGATTGTTTGTGAAATCTTTCAAGCTCTGTTTGCTCTGGCACTGGGGTTTGCAGGTTAGGTTGTCTCTGGGCCCTTGGCACAGGCCTGTCTTCCCCCTCAGTGGGATACTCAGGCAGGAAACGTGCACCTTTCAAGCCAGAGAACACAATGTACAAAGCACTCCCTCCAGAGAGTAAGGCAAAGGAGAGAAGGTGGTCACTGTGTGGTAGGGTTCCCCTGGGATCATTCTCAAGTCCTGGGAACAAATCTGAGAGAACACTAGCTCTTGTTTAACAATCAGTCCTCAGGTGTTTAGACATAGTTCATTCCTTTATGCCTAGTCTTATATGTCAGCCCTCCCTTTTTTTTTTTGTATTGTCCAATAATGCCCACTCAGGGGAATTGTACTGGTTGGGAAAGATGCATTTTTTTTTTACTCTTTAGTTATTTGAGACTGTAAAAAACTCTATGATCTGTAGTTGTGAGGTGCTCATACAGCTGTATATTTAAATAGGAATCAACAGGGTGTAAGGGCTATGCACCAACATGTGGCCTTCCATTTGCACAGCCTCTGGGCAAAGTATACAAATGAGACCCATCCTAAATCATGCAGGGCACTCGTTTCTGTAACTGCTGCAGGAACAGTTG
>PVKS010048022.1:0-12576 GCA_004027875.1 Aplodontia rufa | reverse complement strand
GGTTCTATGCGTCTTCTCTGCTTTCTTCCTTCAGGACAGGGCTGCTTGCTTGCTTTTCTCTGGCTACTGCTTCTCCTTCAGCTACTTCCTTACCTGACTAGTTGCTACTCTATTTATCCATTACAACGACCAATAGGGGTACAGTGCAAACACATTTATCCAATTGTAACAAATGAGTGGCCGAATAGCTTAGTCATGCAGTCAGGCAATTTGCTAATTACAAGCCAGCTGGACCCCTTAGAGTTGTTTACCACCAATTCTTTTACAAGCCAGCTGGGCCTCATGTTCCCAACAATGCTTTCTTAACCATTTCCATGCTGCCCCATGATTCAGAATTCTTGATTTTCATGTCAGTCTTGTTATTCATTGTATTAATTGTAACCTCCTTGCTTTTTTTTTTTAAGGGAGAAAGGGGAAGAGAGAGAGAGAGAGAGAGAGAGGAAAGAGAGGATAAACTTTATTTATTCCTTCATCTGCCTTTGTTTCTCTGATACTTAGTTGGGTATGTGGTGCTAGGGCTCGAATCTCGGTCCTTGCACATGCCAGGCAAGTGCTCCAATCACTGAGTCACTGCTCCAGCCCCACCTCTTTGCTTTTGATATGAAAGACTACTACCTGGGATTTTGGCATTCTCCATTATATTATTGAACCAGTTCTGTAACAGAACTAATATTTTTAACTCACCTACAGAGGAAAGGTCACTGTTGAATTTTCTCAATGACGCTGTACCTCTCTCATCAAAGAATAATTCTTCACTTTAGTAAGAGAAGTATCCTCTACCTATACTTGCAGAATATGGTCAGGCAGGAGATTTTCTAACCTTACATCAGTATCTACTCTAGCATTCCATTATTTGCTGCTATTTGCCACTGTAGTTAATTTCTTTTCCTATTCCATTTACAATAGACCATTGTTATCCCAAATTTTTCCCTTTGAACCCAGGAGTGTTTAACCACTGAGCCACATCCCCAGACTTTTTAATTTTTAATTTTGTTTAGTTGCTGAGTCTGAGTTTGAACCTGTGATCCTCCTGCGCCAGCTCCCAAGCTGCTGGGATTATAAGCATGTGCCAACATATCCGGCCGTTGTCTCAAAATTCTAAGCACCAGTTATCTACCATATGTACACTACCTCTTCAAGTTCTTGCCAAGTTATTAGACCGTGTTGTATAGGAGAATAATGTGATATCAATAGACTCCTCATTATTCACAATTCTGTTTCATCCATTCTCCAAACTCCCAGCACCTTCAGAATCCATCCAGTCTCATACATTATTTTCTGGTGCATGTGGGCCAAATCATAGAACTCCTACCGGACGTTAGTCCTTTTTCTCTCTTCCAGTCCCACATTTCACTGGCAAGTTAATGCTTTGGCTTGATATTATTTATTGGTCTGGTGGTAAGGAAGTGAGGTGGAGCTAGCCACTTACTTGGGGGATCTTCAAAGAGAAAAGTGATGTCTCTAGCAGGCAATGGGACTTTTTGCAATAGAACCAGAGGGTTCAAGAGAATCTGGGGCTTTAACATTTTCTACTCCATGGCACCATCCCACACCTGAAAGTGTCACTCACTTCCCAATCAGAGCCTGACAACACAGTTAAGGCTTTGGCCCTTTTGGTGGCTCTGATGCTGATCCTTATCCTCTGCTTTTCCTTTCCAAAACTATAAGGATAAAAGTTACTTTATATGCTGTCAAGGAGGACCTCTGCCTTTCACAGTTTGATTTTGATCTGTGATTAATTACCCTCAGCCTTTCAGTGTCTTTCCCCAATGCATCAATTATGCTCAGCAAGAGCCATCTGATTCCATTGTCTTTATAATTAGTACTTCCACCATCCTCTCCAAAGCCTGACAAGTTGTAGCAGTCTATGCAATTTCATTTTCTACTGTTTCATTCCATTTCAAATGGGAAAGTTTAATAACTGTTGCTTGCATTAAATGTAATTTTATCCCTTGTTTTATACCTTTCATCTCCACTAGGCAATATTCAAAATGAGTTGCAAGTCCTTAGTTCAGTGCCTGACACAATGTAATTACTCTATTTATTGAATATGTAAATATTAGTCTTCCTTTATTTCCTGTGTGATGATTTTTCACTAAGTCCAACAATCGGTTGCTTATTAAAATAATGCAAACAGAAGGAGGCTAATTCTGATATACTAAAACTGAGTTCTGTCTGCTAGAATGGATCAGATTCACAATAAGAAATAGATTGCAGCTAAGCTAATTGTGATCATTTATCTAAAATCAGCCTTGTCAGCTCAGTCTGATGTGTAGATTTCTAATTTGTACTTCCATTTTGAAGCTTCTTGGAAGCAGACACTATGATTCTTGGCAGAGATCTTTTCACATATAATGAAACAAGCTCCAGTCAGAGTTGTATGTTAATTTTAAAATCAATTGTGCCAACATTGGTTGCATCAATCATCTTAATTGCACAGAGAAATAATGACCTTTACGTACCCATACAAACACACACATACATATTTCTTATTAAAATGGAGTTCATTATGACTTACAGTGGACACCTACAAAATTCCTGTAGTGCTGCCTTAACCAGTGGAAAATAATGGAATCAGCTCTGCCTTTCATTCCCAGCACAATTCCTTTCAAGTCAGTGTGGCAGGCTATCACAGAGGGACACCCTTGTAGCTTGTTTGCAACCTTGGTTAAAGGTCAAGGACTCCAAGTGTGTTTCCTTCTTCCAGAGAAAGAAAGGACAAAAAAGATGGAGCCTTGTGGAACAACTCTGGTGTTTCCACATGTGTCATTTGCCAGTGTGCAAAACAGCAAGGCTTTCATTCTTCTAAAGAACACCCATGCATGCTTTCTGTCTTCCCTCCACTCCTGGTATCTGGCCCTACATCTAAGAGCACTGTTGAATGCAAAAGGAATTCTGGGTTTTTTTTATTTGTTGGTTTATTTTGTTTCAATTTTCATTTCTGCTGTTGCCTCGGCTCCCCTGATGTTACTCCAGCTCAGTAGTCAGCAGCTCCATGAGATTCTGTCTCTTCATCATGCAATTTCCTGCTCTCCATTCTCCGCTCCCAAGATTCAACAAAAGGAATTCTTTAAAGGAGTTAAGTGTTTGGTTATTATCAAAGGGGGAAAAAACAAATGTAGCTATTTTTGACCACAGTGATCTTTCACAACAGTTACTAAAGTGACCTTATTCCTTGCTAACTGCAATCACAAAGAATCAGCTACAAATTCTACTGGTTACCTCATGATGACACTATAGGTGGACAGAAGGGTATATATGGGTTTTGTTGTTATTTTAAAATCAATAATTGTTTTAAAATACATAACTATGTGAAGAACTCAGTGTTTTCTTTGTTCTTTGCTAATTTATGTGACACTTCTAAAGTTACTGAATATCTTGGTAGGGTCTGAATGTTAAAGCAAATAACACTGACGTATGATCACCAATTTTCCTGGAGAGTAAATTAAAGAAACTCCTTTTACTACCTTTATCAAGGTTTTTATAACAGAATAAAAATCCTTTAAGTGTGGCCAAAAGCTCTAATAGCTTGTAAGGCACAGAAGGAAACCCTCACTTACTTCTAAAAAGGCCTCAAATGCATACACTTTTCACAAATGGATTGGTCTACAGAAAAGTTACTTCGGGTTGGAATAGTGGCTCAGAGGTTACTGTGCTGAGTTCAAACCCCAGCACCATGTACACAATGAAGTCGTGTAGAACTGAAAGCCAAATGAAAAACTAAATAAAATTAATTCTGTCTTTCCCTCTCACTGTCTCTCTCTCTTAAAAAGAAAAGTTACTGCACTCTTTTATAAAATTGCTTTTAATTAAGTTTGCAACCTTCCTTAAAATTTAATAGAGTTAAATGATTACATATCACATCCAACAGTTTGTAAAAGCATAAAAAGAAAAATGGTAAGCCTGCCTGAGCTATGTTTTTAAATCTAATTGTTTATAAAAATAAAGTTGAATGCATTTTGCAGTGTTTCTCTCTGAATTACTAGGGAAGGTTGAGCATGTTTCTTAGATGTATTGTTGAGTAGGGGATAACCTGCCCATAACTAGTGAACAAATGTTAGGTCTTAAACATAGAATCATCAACATTGAAAATCAAAATTAAAATTTAATTTGGTGAACTATCACTGTCTTTTCTTTTAGGCTGCGGCTCTTTCTTTAGTGTCTGTTCTACAGTTCTCCCTGACTGGGAACTAACTCTGATTCATAGGGATGGGGCTCCACCATTCATATTCAACCTACTTTTTCTATTGCTGTGGATTGGGTCTCATGTGGACACCACATTTAAGCTGTAGCAAACAGATGATCCTAAGAATTTAGCAAGCTGAACTGATACATGCAGAGGCTGGGATAGGAATATCATTTTACACTCTTCTGCCTACTAATGAATATAGAAAAATATTTTTGTCTAGAAGTTTGTACAATAGATCAAAATGTTTGCATTAATCATAATGAAACAAAATTTCAAGAATATCCACACTAAAAATTCATACTTTGTATTATAGTTCATCAAAAAAATATTGCTGAGAGAATATGCCATTAATCTAAATAAAGAAAGTATTCTGTCAAAATCTAATGTATTTAAATATATTCAGTGATTATATTTTAAGTCAATTTATTCTTTGAAAGCTCATTTCTACTGCTTGGAATACCCCACTAATTTTTGATAAATTGATGCTGTAACTAAAAAGTACATAATGTAAAAGATAGCTTGGGGGTTACAGAGCTTGCTTGGCAAGCACAAGGATGCGGTTCAAACCCCAGCACCATGTACATAAGTGTCCGAGCAACAAAGGCCACATGAAAAACTAAATAAAGTTTGTACTCTTTCTCCCTCTCACTGTCCCTCTCTCTCTTAAAAAAAAAAAAAATATATATATATATATATATAAAGTATAATAAAGATTAGCTCAGTATTTTTAAATATTGTTACATTTCTAAATTAGGGCTTTTTAACAATAGATTTCCTGAAAATATTTATAAATCATAGTTCTTTTTAAAGACTCAAACTGTTGCCACTGTAGATATAAGGAGTAATAACAGCTTCCATAGCAACCCCTAGGTAATGTCAAAATAGCTTCTTACAAATGAAGAATCAAGTTAGTGATGCCATACCTCATTTACTACCCAAAAAAAGGGTATTTATTGAAAAACTCATCTTACTCTTGAATAAAATAGCAGCGATTTTTTGTGCTTTGCTCCCTTGCAAGATGGCCAGCTTCACCGGATCAAAGGAAAAGTCTTCTCAAACACATATTCGGTCTCATGGTTGTGGTTAGAACTCTATAAACATTTGTTGAATGAAAATTTACCTCCCTGAGAGGCTAATGAAGAACAGATGTAGGCAAAAACAAGACAGTGACACTGGGGAAGAACAGGAGAGGTAAAAATCACTAGTGGGAGCAGAGGGAATAAAAGAAGAATACCAGTTGTCAGCTTGAATAGTCAGTGCATATAATTGAGCATCTGATAAAGTAGACAGGAAGGAAAAGGGTGACCTGCAAGCTTATTTCCCCCTTTAGGTAACATCTGGCATTTTAGTAGAAATAAATTTGTCTCCTAGTCATTGATAAAGAACCTTAGTCTTACAGGTTTTTTTTTTTTTAACAGATGTAGCAGTACATAGGTTTTTAAGTCTAAGAAAGTATGACAATGGAAATTCACTATTCATTAAGTTGAAGTAGCAGCAGAGTATTAGATGGCCAATCATCTTCTTTTTAATTTGGCTTATTCTATTTGACATAGGCTCATAATAGATTAAAATCCTGGCACTTTTGAAGCTAAAATGTAGCTTTTGACTCTAATCACTATTTACACAATCTTACCAAGGACTCTAAAATTTCTGGTAGTTTCAGTTTTAAAAAAAATTCACCTTTTTTCTTTTTTTCCCTTTCCTTTACTATTCTTAACATTTTCTCCCCTGTATATTAGCTGACTAGCTAGAGAAAAAATAGTAAGGATACTTGGAACAGAAAAAAGCAGAATATATTTTACATATGTATGTAATTTTCCCTGATGATTAAAGCATACGTGAGGAAGTTCCTTCCATTCATATCTTTTCTGGTGTTTTAAACACGAATGGGTGTTGTAACTTGTCAGATGCTTTTTCTGCATCTGTTGAAATAATCATATGATTCTCGTTTTTAACTCTATTTATGTGGTGAATTACATTTATTGACTTCTGAATATTGAACCAGCCCTGCACCCTGTGGATGAATTCCACTTGGTCATGGTGTACTATCTTTTTAAGTTGTCTTTGTATGCAGTTTGCCAATATTTTATAAAGGATTTTTTCATCTATGTTCATCAAGGACATTGGTCTGAAGTTTTTGTTCCTAGATTTGTCTTTGTCAGGTTTTGGTATCAGGGTGAAACTGGCATTCATAGAAAGATTTTGTAAGAGTTCCCTCCTTTTCTATTTCATAGAATAATTTGAGGAGGATTGGTATTAGTTCTTCTTTTCAGGTCTGGTAGAACTCAACTGAGAATCCATTTGTTCCTGGGCTTTTCTTTGTTGGAAGGCTTTTGATGGCTGTTTCTATTTCATCACAAATAATTGATCTGTTTAAGTCTTCTATTTCCTCCTGGTTCAATTAAAAATTTGAATTCAAATTACAAAAGTCTTCATTTAATTTTCTGTCACTCAGTGTTTGATTAGGTAGTGCAATTTTTTTCCCCATTTTTATTTTAATTTTAAATTTTAGTGAGGAGTTGTGTTGCTATACAATCATAAATGCATATATACTATCAATATGTATGCCCCTGATCCTAATCCAGAATCATCCCTGCATTGCCCACACCCTATTCTCTTGAATCTTCTATATTTCACCTCATAACATATATAAATGTCCATCTCTCTATATATAATATATATACACTACATAGTGTATATACTATATATATACACATATATGTACATACATATATATACGATTTTGTGTATAAGATTGTGCTTTTTCCACAATTAAATGATTGCATGAGTATTATTTGGTTTCTCAGGGAAGTAAGACTAAGTTACATTATTGATTCCTCCCCTTTATCCCTCCTTATCCTACCTCCCTCCAGTCTTTTCCATTCCTCTCTTCTCCATACATATCTATGGTTATATGTTGCTTTGACCTTGGTGAGTCTAGTAAGTAAGCTTGAATACCTTTCACTCAAGTCTAGGTTTTGGTCTAGCATCCAAAATTAGGGAAAACATTTGACCCTTGAATCTCTGGGTTTGGCTAATTTCACTGAGCATAATTTCTTCCATTGCCATCCATTTACTTTCAAAGGCTGTAATATCGTTCCTAATAGCTGAGTAGAACTCCACAGTATGTGTGTGTGTGTGTGTGTGTGTGTGTGTGTGTGTGTGTGCGTGTATCTTACAGCCTTTGAATCCATTCATCCGGTAAGGACATCTGGGTTGATTCGATAATTTAGCTATTATAAATTGAGCTGCTATGAACACTGATTTTGCTGTGTTATTGTAATATGCTGATTCAAGCCCTTCTGGGAAAACACACAGAAGAGGGATAGCTGGGTTGTAAGGTGGATCCAGCCCTAATTTTTTGAGGAGTCTCCATGCTGCTTTCCAGAGTGCTTGTACCAGTCTGCAGTTCCACCAACTGTGTGGTAATGTTCCAACTTGCTGCATCCCCTCAGCATCTTTTACTGTTTATATTCTGTCAATCTGACTGCAGTGAGATAAAATCTTAATGTAGTTTTGATTTGCATTTCTCTG
Organism: Aplodontia rufa; assembly: GCA_004027875.1. NCBI lineage: Eukaryota > Metazoa > Chordata > Mammalia > Rodentia > Aplodontiidae > Aplodontia > Aplodontia rufa. Next base: position 4,853 of record PVKS010048022.1, on the reverse strand, counting down.
TTTACTAGTGATTTAGAATACTTTCTTATATATTCATTGGCTTGCTTGGTTTCCTTTGTTGAGAAATTTTTGTTTAGCTCTCTGGCCCATTTATTTAATGGATTGTTAGTGTTTTGATTTTTTTTTTGTGAGTACATTGTAAATTTTGGGTATTAGTCCCCTGTCATTGGAATCACAGGGCATGATTATCTCCCATTCTGTAGGTTCTCTGTGCACAGTTTTGACCAATACCTTGGCTGAGCAAGAGCTTTTTAGTTTAATAGCGTACCACTTTTTGATTCTTTTTATTTTCTATTTATTTTTTTATTAGATGTATATAGAGATACAATTGAGGAGGAAACATTATCAAACATTCAAGAACCAATGTATATATACTTAGTTATCCAGGGCTAACATCATATCATGGATGCCCAGCTTGGGTTCCCCCTCTTGCTGTTTCCCCCAGAAGAACTCCTGAGTTAAACAGATATCTCATGGAAGGCAGAGACCTCCTTCTGAGATGATTCCCCCAAATTCCCACCCTCCAGTCTCCTAGGAGTTCTTCCTACACCCCCCATCCCCCTCCTTATGCCTCCAAGTATCCTAGGGAGTCATTTCCCTGTTGCATTGAGAATCATACAATTTGAAGTTATTATTAGCTTAGCCATCTAACACACTACTTCCCCATGTATTCTAGCTTCCACAGATGAGAGATACCATTCTGCCCTTGAGTCTCTGAGATTGGGATACTTCACTTGGCCTAATTATTTCCATCTCCATCCATTTGATATCAAAAGCTATAATATCATCTTCTCTAATGGCTGAGTAGTATTCCACTGTATATATGTACCAAAGTTTTTGTATCCACTCATTGAATGAGGTGCATCTGGGTTGGTTCCATAATCTAGTTATAGCAAATTGAGCTGCTATAAACATTGATGAAGCCACATCACTATAATATGCTGATTCTAACTCTTTTGGGAAAATATCCAGGAGTGGGATAGCTGGGTCATAAGGTGGTTCCATCCTTAATTTTTTGAGGATTCACCACACTGCTTTCCATAGTGGTTGAACCAGTTTGCAGTCCCACTAGCAATGTAACAGTGTTCCTCTTTTCCCACAGCCCCTCCAGCATTTGTTGTTGTTAGAATTTTTCATTTTTGCTACTCTAAAAGGAGTGAGGTGGTATCTCATTGAAGTTTTGATTTTCATTTCCCTTATAGCTAATGATGTAGAGCATTTTCTCATATATTTATGGGCTTTCTGGACTTCCTCTGGTGAGAAGTTTCTTTTAAGATATGTAGCCCATTTATTGATTGGATTATTTGTGACTTTGGTGTTTAGTTTCTTTAGTTCTTTATATATTCTGAATATTAGCCCTCTGTCCAAGGTGTAGCAGGCAAAGATTTTCTCCCATTCTGTTGGATCTCTCTTGACACTCTTGACTAATTCTTTAGCTGTGCAAAAACTTTTTAGTTTAAATGCATCCTATTCATTTATTCTTGACTTTACTGCTTGAGCCATGGGAGTTTTGTTAAGGAAGTAGCCGCTGATGCCTATGTCCTGTAGTGTTGACCCTACTTCTTTCTCGAGTAAGTTTAAAGTTGTTGGCTTATATCCAGGTCTTTGACCCATTTTGATTTAATTTTTGTGCAGGGCGAAAGATAAGGAACCAGCTTCAGTTGTCTACACATGGCTGTCCAATTTGACCAACACCATTTGTTGAACAGGCTGTCTTTCTTCCACACTATGCTTTTGCCCCCTTTATCAAATATCAAATAGTTAAGGATATGGGTTTGTCTCAGGATCTTCTACTCTGTTCCACTGATCTTTAGTTCTGTTTTGATACCAATATCATGCTGTTTTTGCTACTACGGCTCTGTAGTATAATTTCAGGTCAGGGATTGAGATATCCCCTAATTTTTCCTTCCTGTAGAGTAATGTTTTGGCTAGTCTGAGTCTCCTGTTATTCCATATGAACTTGAGAATTGCTTTTCCTATATCTTTGAAGAATGCCATAGGTATTTTGATGGGGATTGCATTGAATCTGTATAGGGCTTTGGGTAGAATTGCAATTTTTATTATATTGATTTGCCTAACCATGGGCATGGAATGTTTTTCCATCTACTCAGGTCTTCTGTAATTTCTTTTCTTAGTGTTTGATAGTTTTCTTTGTAGAGGTCCTTAATATCCTTTGTAAGGTTAATGCCCAAGTATTTCATTTTTTTGGAGGAAATGGTGAATGGGAGAGATTTCCTGATTCCTTCTTCTGTGGATTTGTTTCTGGAGTAAAGGAAAGCTAGAGACTTACTGGAGTTGATCTTGTAGCCAGCTATTTTGCTAAAATTGCCTATAAGGTCTAGGAGTTTTCTGGCCGATGTTATTGTGTCTTCTAGGTATAATCATGTCATCCTCGAATAGAGATAACTTAACTTCTGCTTTTCTTATATGAATTCCTTTGATTTCCTTGTTTTGCCTGATAGCTCTGGCAAGGGTTTCAAGGACTATATTGAACAAGAGTGGGGACAGTGGACAGCCTTGGCTAGTACCTGAATTCAGTGGAAATGCTTTCAGTTTTTCTCCATTGAGGATAATGTTGGCTATGGGTCTGTCATAAATGGATCTGACATAGTTAAAGTATCTTTCCTTGATCCCTATCTTTTCCAAAGTTTTGAGCATAAAGTGGTGTTGAATTTTATCAAATGCCTTCTCTGAGTCAATTGAGATGATTATATGATTTTTGTTTTTAATTCTTTTTATGTGGTGAATTACATTTATTGATTTATGTATGTTGAACCAGCCTTATTTTCCTGGAATGAAGCCCACTTGATCATAATGTGTTATCTTTTTAATGTGCTTTTGTATTCGATCAGCTAAAATTTTATTAAGAATTTTTGCATCAATGTTCATCAGGGAAATTGGTCTGTAGTTTTCTTTCCTTGACATGTCTTTGTTGGGCTTTGGAATCAGTATAATATTTGGTTCATTAAAAAGTGTTTGGGAGTGATCCCACTCTATCAATTTCCTGGAAGAGCTTGTAGAGGATCAGTGTTAGTTCTTCTGTGAAGGCTTGGTAGAATTCTGCCGTATATCCATCCAGAACTGGACTTTTCTTTTTTGGGAGAGCTTTGATTGCTGCTTCAATTTCGCTTTCTGTGATAGGTTGGTTGAGATTTTCAATGTCCTCTTGTGAAAGAGGGGATGTCATGTGTGTCCAAGAACCTGTCCATGTCCTCCAGGTTATCAAACTTGGCAGAGTATAAATTTTCAAAATAGGTTCTGATAATTCTGGATCCTGGATGAGTCTATGGTGATATCCCCATTTTCATCTTTGATTTTGTTGATTTGCTTCATTTCGTTCTTCCTTTTGGTGAGGTTGGCAAGGGGTCTGTTGATTTTGTTTATTTTTTCAAAGAATCAATTCTTAGTTTTGTTAATAGTTTGTATAGTTTTTTTGTTCTCAATTTTGTTGATTTCAACTCTGATTTTGGTAATTTCTTGTCTTCTGTTATATTTGGGGTTGGACTGTTCCTCCTTTTGTAGTTGTTTGAATTGAAGCATAAGGCTATTTATCTGATCTCTTTCTATATTTTTTATATATGCACTCAGTGCTATAAATTTACCTCTTAAGAATGCCTTCATACTGTCCCAGAGGATTCGGTATTTTATTTCCTCACTCTCATTCAATTCCAAGCACTTCTTTATTTCTGCTCTCATTTCCTCTTTTACCCATCCTTTAAGAGGTAATTATTCAATTTCCAAGTATTTGAGTAGTTCTGTTGTTTCTCTTGTTGTTGATTTCTAAGATCATAGCATTATGATCTGACAGAATACATGGAATTATATCCACTTTTTTATATTTGTTAAGATTATCCCAGTGAACTAGGATGTGGTCTATTTTAGAGAAGGATCCATGAACCGCTGAGAAGAAGGTAAATTCAGCTGTCTTAGGATGGAATATTCTGTAGATGTCTGTGAAGCCCATTTGATTAATAGAGTTGTTCAGATTGGAGATGTCTATTGATTTTTTGTTTTGATGATCTGTCTAGAGTTGACAGTGGTGTGTTAAATTCCCCCATAATTATTGTGTTGAGATTAATGAGGGGATTAATGTTCTTAAGTATTTTTTCCATATTTGGGGGGGGTTAATTGGGGGCATAAATGTTAATTATTGTTATATCTTCTTGATGGACTGTCCCTTCTAGTATGATAATGTGACCCTCTTTGTCCTTTCTGACTAATTTTAGTTGGAAATTGATTTTATCCAAAATTAGAATCGCCACGCCAGCTTTATTTTTTGGGCCACAGGCCTGGTAGACATTTTGCCATCCTTTCACTTTCAGCCTGTGTCTATTTTTGAGTGTCAAATGTGTCTCTTGCAGGCAACATATTGTTGGATTTTGTTTTTTGATCCAGTGGATCAGTCTGTGTCTTTTAATTGGGGGATTGAGACCATTCACATTCAAAGTTAGAATAGATATGGGTGGCTGAGTCTCTGACTTTGTATCAATTACAGAGTTTTGTGGTGGGGACCATTTCCACCATGCTGATTGACAAGGTCCAGGCATGGGGAAGGGCTTGGCAAGGCCACCATTCCAGGAAATTGCCACTGTAATCTCTCCTAGGAATTGGGTATTTTCTTATAATGATCATGCTTATATCTATGTATTTGCAGATCAAAATTCCAGAAAAATTTGTTATTGATGATAAAGATTGTTGTAAAAGTAATAATAATTCATTAGGTCTGTGGAGTCTGAGGGAAGATGAGAAATGCCTTTAAAAAATATATTAACACCACACTAAAAAAGCCCAGATAATCAGAAATCCAACTTTGAAAAGTTCTTAAGAAAATTACACTTACAGGAATTACTCTC
>PVKS010048021.1:0-12575 GCA_004027875.1 Aplodontia rufa | reverse complement strand
ACACACACACACACACACACACACACACACAGTGGAATACTTTTCCCTGAATGCCACACCTTCCAGAAATAGTCCTGATCTCAAGCAATAAAAAACTAAAGATAACATTTTCAAGGTCTGGGATGGGGAAACAAGCAAAAATAGAATGTTTAATCAATGAAAGCATTCTTGGAATCTGAAACATGTGGGAGAGCCTGGGTGGCATGTGGAGACCGAGCAAGGGGGAGGGGCAGTGGGGGACTCGACATTCTCACCCTGTGCTTAACCAGTGCAGCACTGAACATTCAGCAAGCCCTCGTCGCACCTGTGAGCTCTTATTTCTAAATGCAAGATCTCTCACTGAGAGTCCAGCAATGACTTTACCAGATTTATAGAAGGGCAATTTACTTATATGAATAGCCACAACAGTTCTGGTAGGTCTAAAATAACATCTGGGGGGTTTTGTTTTGTGTTTTTAATTTACATGTTACTTCTTTACACAGGTAACCAACTACTGTGTAAAATAAGGCCCCTCTGTACACTGGAAGTTCAATTCAGGGGTAAAGACTTCCCTGAAAACTCAGGATAATCTCATGGGCACAGCAGGACTGAATGAACAGCTACCTGCAACCTGAGGACAATTTTCCCCCCCTCCCTATTTTCCATCACTCAACCCAGGAATGGGCTGGACGGTGAAGAAGATGCATTGTAAACCCGTGTGGGTGGAGTGAGGAAGATTCTTTGTGTTACCTGGATTTCTTAGCTTGCCATCCAGTGTAGATCCATCCCCAGGCCATCAAGGCAGGTGGTAGCTGCTACCCAAGCCTCAGGAGGCCACATCTTCCCCCTTGTGTGCGGCAGTAGACCCCACCTTCTCCATGCTGCAGGGATGGCCCTGTTCCCACCTTATGCCTGGACTCCAGCACAGGGCAAGAGAGGAAAAAGGAATCCATTGGCAGAATGGATTCCTCTTCTCTGCTTTCCCTGTATATTATCACTCTGTTACAGTTTACATAATGTGAGGACCCCCAAAAGCTCATGTATGAGACATGCAAGAAAGTTCAGAGGTAAAATGATTATAAGAATCTTAACCTACTCAGCACTTTGAACCACTGAATGGGTTAACTGGGCGCTGTAGGGTGTGGCTGGAGGTGGTGGGTCACTGGAGGTGTGCCTTTGGGGCAGATGTATTTTGTCCCTGGTAAGCAGAGCTCTCTGCTTCCTGGTGGCCATGTCCTGAGCTGCTGTCCTCCACCATGCCCTTCCACCATGATGTTCTGCCTCAACTCGGGTCCGAAGGCATAGAGTTGGCCATCTGTGGACTGAGAACTCTAAAACCATGAGCCCCAAGTAAACTTTTCCTCCTCTGTGTTGTTCTTGTCACATCTTTTGGTCACAGCTGTGAAAAAGCTGAGTTAAAGCACACCCTGCTGTCCTCATCTTACTCCTAGGAAGTAGGTGTGTGTTATCATCTCTGTATACAAAAGAAGTTTTTAAGAGTGCAAGCCCCTTGTTCAAGGTCACGCACTGGTAAGATGTAGGGCTGAGACGTGGGCCTTGACTTACTAGCCACGATTCTAGAATCGCACCACACTGTGCTTCTTCTGCTACACATTTGCCCTCCTAGAACTTTGCACATAAAGCCTTGACCCAAAGCTTAGTTCATTTCTCTCATCTCCAAGCCAACAACTGTTCTCATGAATGAGGTCATCTTTAAAGTAAAGAGACAACAGCAATGACACAGCAGTCACCATGCTTTGCCTACATCTGTGTTGTTCCCCCAAGCACAGTAGCCCATACACAGTCAGCGTAGGAAATTTAGAAACTTTAAGCATGCATCACATATTATGTTTAATTAAAGCTTGTTTTTACAAGTGGTGTAGCATTGTGATTTGACAATAAACGTCTTTATTCTTGGGAGAGGTATATCAAAGTATTTTGAGAAAAGCATGCTGGTGTATGCAGCTTGTTTAGGAGATGATAGGTAGGTATGTAGGCAGGTGTTCTAGTCAGCTTTTTTGATGCTGTGACTAAAGACTCAACAAGACAATTTTAGCGGAAAAGTTTATTTTGTGGACTCACGGATTTGGAGGGCTCAATCCATTCCTCAGGGCTCAAGGTGAGGCTGAACATCATGGCAGCAGTCATGGCCCCACAGAGACAAGCAGCTCAAGTCATCACATCAGGAAACAGAGCACCAGATACAGAATATACACCCCAAAGGCACATTCCCAATGACCCACCTTCTCTAGCCACACCCCACCTGCCTGCAGCTGCCAACCGATCCCTAGCAGGGGATTAACTCACTGATTGGGTTAAGGCTTTTCCAGGCCAATCATTTCAGCCTTCCCAAAATGTCACATGTGAACTTTTGTCACATTCAAAGCCTAACAGTAGGTAGGTAGACAGATAGATGATGGAAAGATAAAATATGTAACAAAATATTAACGATTGTTGATTGCTGTGTAGTTCTTGTAGCTCTTCTGCAATTTTGAAACTTTTTATAAGTGAAGCTCTTTAAAAAGAAAGAAAGAAATATTCAAGAATGAGCAATAATGTAGCCAACGACATAATGTAGCCACAAGGTCTTGAACTTGGAGAGAAGAGACCCAGAGAGGATGGGACACTTGCTCTGCCCACTCTTTTGCGGAGAGGTGGTTCTTCCGCTTTGTGCTGAGGGCCTTCACTGCTGCTGCTCAGAGAGCCCTGCTTGCCCACCACTGCTGCCCCACAGCCTCGCAGCCCGCGGGCTCTGCACCTGGCCACCGGAGGACTCTCCCTCTGCATCCTGGTGTCACTCCTGAATTCTCTTTACTGCTCAGAAGGAAAAAGAAGGGTCTGAGAAATGGGGGACTTGGTGGATCAGCGTTTTCCATTCATTCCCTGCTACTATCCTTTACATTACAGATTATCACAGAATGAGCTGGGAGGACATCTGTGGAAAGCAAATCTTACTTCTTCATCATGTCTGCCTTAGACCTTGTTGTCCACCTAGAAGTTTCACACTGGGCTACATTGTCCATTTTGGGTGGAAGGAGTTAGATGTCTGCCACTTCGATGGCTTGTGAGGAGGGTGTTACATCAGTAGAGCTGCAGAGGCCCATGCAGCTGTCATTGCTATCCACCGGTTAATCTTTCCTTTATAGAATTCCGAGCAACTTACAGCTCTTTCCTGACTCCAGACATCTGCAGTTCATCGCTTCCCAGATCCGAGTGTTTGTTTCCATAGTGGGAGGCTCCCTGACTCTGAACTCCAAATTCCCAGAACTTTTTTTCCCTCTGTTCTTTGTCATGTTTGATAGAGCTTCGGTGAGGACCATGGATTCACATTGTGTCTGAGCTGTAAGGTCATGCAAATTGAATTGTGTTCTGCTCCAGCAGCACGGAGTCTGTCATGAACTTGTAGTGAAGGCTGCCCATAAGAGCGCTCCTACTTTATTTATTTATATTAAGATTTTATGATTAAGGGTATAACTGTACGCCTAAGGGTGACAAAACATTAAGATTTTTTTTCTCACTAAAACTTAAATCACTATCAAAGCTTCATATCTAGTTCCCAAGGAATTAATTCATGTCCAAATGTACAAATAAGTAGATTCCAATGTAGTACTAAATCTTCAGAGCGCAAAATCATTTTGCTTAGTGGTATTAAAGGCTAAAATGTTATTTTAAGATAATAGCATTACCACCAAGTGATTTAGGACCGATCTCCCACAAAAAACAAAAAATTAAAAAATTTAAAAAATAAAAGTTAAGCAGCTAGGATTAAAGTAGACCAATAAGGATATCACCCTTCCCCTAATTCGGAAGAGCATTTTTACTTTATGTGAACACAATTGTTGGGGACTTCGTATACATTACCATCTTTAATAATCCAGCAACTCTATGTGGTCAGTAATCATTATTTTAATTTTAATATGAACCTTGATTGTATTTAAAATAATTGAAATACTGTATTTGGTTGTAGATCTATGGCACTGGATTCCCCAACAGCATATATAAAAAGGAATTTTCCTCTAAAAATATGCACCTAAATGTTGATATATGCAGCAAGGATTAATCTCTCCAATATTGTGTTCATGGAAAGAAGTCAGAGAGAAAAGAATGTAAGTTCCAAACTGCCGTACAGTCAAAAAGTTAAAAAAAAAAAAATAGTCACTCAGAAGAGGCCCAAGGGGACTTTCTAGGGTGCTGAACACATTCTGTATCTTGAGCTGGGTCAAGAATCACAAATTCCCATGTGGAAATTCATCACACTGTACATGTAAGATTAATGTCTACTCTGGACTGAATTTTTGTGTCTCCCCAAAGTTCAAATGCTCTATCGCCAACATTATGGCATTTGGAGAGACCCTTTTGGGAGATAAGTAGGTCGAACGGTTGGAGCCCTGAGGATGGTGTTGATACCCTCATGAGTAGAAGCCAGGAGAACTTTCTTGGTTTCCCTATTCTGCCATGTGAGTATGCAGGAGAAGGTGGCCATCTGCAAAGGAAGAGACCCTCCCGAGGACCCAAAGCAGCTGGCACCTTGATCTTGGGTTTGCTAGTCTCCAGAACTGTGGGAAATACCTTTCTGTTATTTAAGACACACACCCAGTCTGTGGTATTTTTGTCATAGCCACCCAAAATGATAGGGCTCTTGACACATTTCATTTTAAGTAAATGTTATGCTACCTCAACAAAAAAGAGAAGGAAGGAAGGGACGGAGGAAAGGAGAGAAGGAAGGAAGATTAAGCACACTGTTCAAGAGCGAGGAGGAGACTGGAGATGCAGATGTGGGCTCACTGGCATAGGATTAGATGAGACTCGGGGGAAATGGAACCAATCATCACAGTGTTCCACTCCATCCCGGAGTTCACTGAAGTGTGCTTCACAGCCCAGTGAAGCAGCCCAGGAAAGAGCACATGGAATGAGGAGAATATTCCCTGAGCAAGCAAAGACAGTAGTCTGAGGACAGAACCCCAGGGAACATCAGCCCTTAAAGGACAAGCAGGGAAAAGAATCATGGAAATAGGCCAATCTCACCAGTCCATTGCCTATAAGCATACTGATGAACAGGAAATGCTAAAAAAAAAAAAAGGTTAAATAAATGAACAAAATACAGGAAGGAGTGACCAAAGCAAATATGGTTTTCATCTCTAAGAAAATCAATGTGGGTTAATTGTTATAAATACCAACTGTAAGAAAGCAGCATTTACATTAAGAGTTAAGGACTGAGTCCAGGTCCTGGTCTGGAGATGGCAGGACAGGAGAAGAGGGAAGGCCTGTGAGATGGCTAGTGTGATAATCAATTTATGTCAGCTTGGTGGGACTAAGGGAAATCCATCACAATGTGCATGTAGGATGAATGCCTACTCTGCACTGAATGTGTCCAGGTGGCTGGTAAAACCCTATTTCTGGTACATTTCTGAGGTGTTTGCAGATAGACTAGTGTGTGAACCAGTATGCTAATAAAGTAGATCACCTTCACAATGTGGGTGAGCATCACCCCATCTTAAGTTCATTGAAGGCCCAAGTCATATAAAAGGTAGAGGAAGAGTGAATTGACCTCCTTGGTTTGACCTGGGATACCATCTTCTCCTGACCTTGGACATTGGTGCCCCTGGTTCTCTAGCTTTCAATATCAAACTGGAAGTTATACCACTGCCTCCCCCACCACCCCTTTTCCTGGTTCTCCAGCTTGCAAATGGCAGACGGTGGGCCAACCACCCAACCTTGACAATCCATGAGCCAATTTCTGCCAAATACATTGCAAACCGAGAAATGCTTCTAGACTTACAACAGATTACATCCCAACAAACCCATGAAAATTTCACAAATCAAAAATGCACTTAATAAACCTAATTTGCCAAACATCGCAGCTTAGCAGCACCGCACACTGCAGTACATCGGTTGTTAAGCCGCGTGATCTCCTGGGGGCCCAGAGCTGCCCAGCATCACGGGAGAGAACCACGGCACATACCACTAGGCCTAGCCCAGGAAGAGATCAAAGTGAAAACTTAAAATGCCATTTTTACTGAACCTTTATCACTTTCAATCCATCAGAAAGCCTAAAAACTGTAATCCTAAAAATTGTAACTTACAAGACTACAGTTACAATGGAGGACCATCCATGGGTCTCTGTAACCTCTTGGTTCTGTTTCTCTTGTGCAATCCAACACAGCCAGATATCAAGCAAAGAGCAGAACGCTTTGGAGAGAAAGTGAGCATGTGCTAAACACAGTCTCTACGTTCTTCACATTTTATCCTGAAGACCAACTCAATTTAACAAAGAAAAAGAGAAATTGGTCTCAAAGCAAATGAAACCACATTGCTGCTTCTGAGTCATCCACTATCCTAAGTGACTTCAGCTTAAGGAGCAAAGAGCTCAATTAGGCAGTAAAGGGTGCAATCTGGGGGAAATAGGATCTGGCTTCTTAGAATCTATGACCAGGCAGAGCCCCTGGAGCACAAATATGGGGGTGTTCCTTTTTTTTATTTTATGAGTCACCTGGTGGGGTCCTGATGCTCCGTTGCATCGAATTTCCTCAGGCAGAAGAGCTGCTAACTGCGAGGAGTGACGTCAGTTCCAGCCATAATGGTACAGCCTGGGACCGGCACAATCAGATGTTGCCCAGGAGGATGTTTGGCTGACACTGGCTACCTTTCATCTGGAGCATCTTCTAGCACTTACAGGAGATGGTTAATTAGGCTTCCTGGGGCTCCGGGCAGGAACAGGCATCACAGACTGTACTTACGTCCATGCCTATGTAAGAAGAAATCCTCAGCAACTAATTACTTTGAATTTGTATTCATCATCTGTTTTCACACGGGATCCCAAAGCAATTTCCCAAGGTAAGTAGAGTTAATTGCTTGGTACCTGGGAGGCCTATCTGGGGCAAGAGGGCCTCACCACAAATTATTCTTCTTGGATGCTCAGGTTGACGTATGGCACCTTCAGAGGTGGGGACCCAGAAGCAAGATGACTAAGTAAATGGCAAAGCAGTCCAAAGACGGCCTGTCATGGAATCATGCGATGCCAGAGCTTTGCATCTAGGGCTGCTCTGTCCAATACAGCAGGGACATGAAGCCACTGAGCACTTGGCCCATGCTGGTTGAATTGAGCTGTGCTGCAGGAGTTAACCACACATGGCAGAATTTGTACATGACAAGAAGGAAAATAAAGGCTGAGCATCCCTGATAAAAAAATCTGAAATCTGAAATGCTCCAAAATCAAAAACTTTTTGAGTGCCCACAGAGAGCCCTAAGCAGAAAATTCCTGACCTCATGTGACAGATCTCAGTCGAAACACAGATACACTAAAATATCACATAAAATCACCTTCAGGCTATATGTGTAAAGTGCACACAAAACAAACATGAATTTAAGTTTAGCAGCAAGTTCCGTCCCTAAGATACCTACCTCGTTAGGTGTATGCAGATGTTATGTTGAAAGTTCAAAAATATATGAAATCCAAAAAAATTCTGGTCTCAAGAACTCAGCTTGTATCCAATTACTAATTTTCAGATTGATTTCCTGTTAAAGAGTTAATGTTAGATATGCAAACTAAAAAACAATGCCCTATAATTTTCCTTGTTTCTTTTGATTTTATTAAAGCAACTGCCAGAAAGTTTTAAATTACATTGTGTCTCACATTGTGTTTCTCTACAAGTGTTGATCTGGATTGCTTCCCTTGTTCTAAGCATCAGTCACGCAGCTAAGGAGCATAGAATCTGGCTGCATGGAGGTGACACTGAGAGGAGTGAGGACTGGAAACCACATTTCCCCTCTCCCAGGTGGATGTGACTCTGTCCATTTCACCTCAGCAAACAACGGCCCTGGCTTCTCCAGCCCGTCTCCACTTAAGAGTTGGCACCATGGAATTGCAAATGGGCCTTGGCCATCACCCACAATCAGAAACATGATCCCAAGCCACCCTGATAGATCGTATAATCTAAATAAACATAGCAAGTCTACTGCACCAAACACCAACCCCCATCAGCTGATGCATCCTGCCCAACCCCATGCCTGCAACCAGGTTGCTGCCCAAGGCCTCACAAATGCAAAAATATTGGAATCAGCCCTGCCTCTTCTGGTGCCCTCTTGCCCAGCCACAGTTAAATTTTAAGAGCTCAGCTGTAGCCATGGAACCTATTCTTATCTCAAATGTCAATTATGCTCAGAAAAGGTAAGTGACACACAACCTAAGGCATTCATAGAGATGTATTGGCAAGGAGGGGAGAGGGGGAGAGATAAAGGTGGGAAATTAGGGAGGGATCTAGAGGGTAAATCTTATTTTCAGAATATATATTATATTATTTCATTGGAAGCATTTTTGATTGTTCAACAACTAAATTTCTTAATAAAAAAAGATTTTTTTAAAATGTCAATTATGGGGACTGGAGCTGTGGCTCGGCGATTTTTTACGGCGCTTTCCTAGCATGCGCAAGTACACGGGTTCAAACCTCAGCACCCACGTACACAACTAAGTGTGGGAGCAATGAAAGCCATGTGAAAAAACTCAATAAAAATTGATTATGTCTCTCTCTCTCTCACTGTCCTTCTCTCTTTAAAAAAAAAATGTGAATTATGCATCATCTCAGCAAGCTGAGCATTCCAGAGTACCATGATAGGATGAGAACTCTTCCCACCCACCTCGCGTCAAGGCAGTGGACAGTTGAGCTGTCTTTCTCCTCTCGCTCTGGATTCTCTTCCTCTGGATAATCCAAAAGAAGGAAACACAGCAGAGACTCTAACCACCGATGGCTGTTGACCTGATGTTCCCAGATGCTCAGCATTTGCCTTTAGCCACCTCAAGAGTGACCTCGTTTTCTAAGCGTGCAGTTGTAGCCATCCAACTAGGACATTCTACAGAACTCTAGGGCTTGGGGGACCTGAAAGTGAGTAATGAGTCCTGTTTGCTCATCAGGCAGACATTAGCAAGGAAAACCTGCAGCCCCTGTGTCAGTAGAGCAATCGATGTCACAGGTGGTCAACACTCCACCCAACTGATAAAAGAATGAGAAGACAACTAACCAGCAAGTGGTAAAGGGGTCTCTGTCCAGTTAGCTCCCTCACATGCTCACTTCTCCCCTTTTGCCTCTTTCAACTCCACCTGTCCTTTAGTACCTTCAGGATTTTGTGTTGAGGGTACCATATACTGTCGCACCCTTTAGCTTCCCTATTAAATAGTACTATGAAATAGATCTACTATACAGAAACCACTTCTTTAACATCACCCATGAACCATGAATGCCAGATGGGTAGCACAGTCCCCTAGACCAGTAGAGGTCTTTGACACGATGTCACCACCCTCACTTGGCCCTCCCCAAGCTGCTTTCTAAGAGAGTTGCGTGCCAGTTATTTTCACTCTAACCTGAGACAGTGTGCTGCCTACGCCCCCTAAGACCATTGCTTTTAAAGCATCGTCTCAATTTTAAATAAGCGGATTACACTCCCCAGACATAAGATAGAGACAGAAACAGAGCATGAATAAAATGTTTGGTTCACTGTAGGGTTGTGCTCTGGGTGTGTTAATGTGGTCAGGAGCCGAGCATGGAGGTGGCAGAGAGTCTCCCTGGAGGGATCTGCAGGCATGCAACAGAGGAAGCTCCCTGCTGCCAATCACGGTGAAGCTCTGCAGGTTGACCGTGGGCTGGGCTCATGCACCAGTTGCTCAAGTTTTCACAGTTTTACTACATCCTTATTTTCCACCATGATTTAAAAAATTCACATTTAATACAGTCATGAAAGAGATGCATGACAATTTAAAAGTGTGAGTTCATGGCTCTGGAGCATTTCAAACGGTTGCAAGCATTGCTGTCTGTGAGATTAAGGGTGTGTGCCCAAACTCACAGTCCCCTGGCATCTGCCTAAGAAACTCAGGTCAGGGTGGTGCCCTCCCCAAAACTCTGAGCACTCCGAGCTGTCCTTGGGGAATGTTTCTTTTCCCTGCTACACAGCAGCCCAATTGCTGGAAGAAGATTTCTGATCATTTTTCATCGTCAATCACTTCCTTTGGCTTCAGTGGAGTCTCAGTAACCGATACGGTTTTACGACAATTCAAGAACAATAAGTAGGCTGTCTCTCACTGTCCACTTTGAATTCAGCGAAATCAGTGATGGGCTTGATCCTCAATTTGCCCATCTTTAGAACAGCAATAACAATGACTATTGTATATGATTATTTTGCATGTTCAATGAGATAATATACTTGAAAGCCTCAAATATAAACCTTTATGTGTAACAAACTTTCAATTAATACCAACTGAACCTCAATCAGAAGTATTCAGGATTTTTCTAGCACAGAGTTGGTTTGTTTAATGTGAGAATCATGTCACTAATTCTAAAGAAACCTAAAAGGAAAAAAGGAGACACTGCTTTTCACACTTAAATAAAATCTTTCTCTCATTATTAGAAAGCTGGAATGTTTTCTTAAGACCTTCTATCTGGCCTATGTTATTAAAAATGTTTTCCTAAAATTCATAGTTTGCTCATCTTCTGTTATGGTTTGGATGTGAAGTGGCCCCAAAAGCTCGTGTGTGACAATGTAGGAAGGGTGAGGCGAAATGATTGGGTTATGAGCACCTTCACCCAGTTAGTGAGCTAATCCACAGATAGGGATCAACTGGCACAGTGGGGCATGGCTGCAGGAGGTGGGTCATTGAGGGCAGGGCCTTTGGGGTATATATTTTATACCTAGTATGGAGATTCTCTCTCTGCTCCCTGGAACCAAGCCTTCCTCCATGATGTTCATCCTCACCTGGAGCCCTGCAGAATGGAGCCAGCCTCCCATGAATTAAGACCTACGAAACCGGGAGCCCCCAAAGAAACTTTCCTCTTAAAATCATTCTTGTCAGGTCTTTTAGTCACAGCAGTGAAAAAGCTGACTGAAACACCTTTCATTATCATTTTTTGTTTTTGTTTTCTGGAATTTCATATGTGTTTTAAAATAATGGAATAAAGTAGTAGGACTCGTTTCCAAAAACTTAAAATGTCTCTTAATTCTCTCCACTTCTGTGTCTTTTCTCTCCCTTTCTTCTTCTGTCATGGGCTTCTGAAGTGCACTGATTATCATGTGAGTCAATAAACGTCTCTGTAGAATAAAATAAAATGAAGTGTATAGCCTCCGCATGCCCTGATGCTCGATTTTCAGAGCGTATAAGTCGTCCACACACCAGACTGAGAATTCACCTGTAGGGCTGAACGGTTCGGTTGAAGTGGCGGGATGTGTTTCCTGGAAATGTGTTAAACTTGCTCTGCAGAGAAGGACCCAGACATTCCAAAAGAATGTGTTGCCATGTCAACGCCTGACGGTCTCCCGTGGAGAGCAGTGCTTGATGAGACTTGCGGTGAACACTTGTGCCTTGTTGGGGAAAGGCTGGAGTCACAATGCAAAAGCAAACTCACTGAAGGAGCAAGGGGGATTTTCCTCCTCAAGGCTGGTAGGACTGTTGGGACAAAAGGAATGAGAGAAGACAAGGAAAAAGAAAACCACACCCGGCTGTGTCGCATATTACACAGCCATTGCTGAAGAGCTGGGAGCTAGACCACAGTTGCAAGAATTCCTGGGATCAGAAAGACTTGGGTTTCACCCTGGCTGCTGCAGAAAGAATCCTGCCCCTCTCAACCTGGCGAGAGCACAAGGAGAGCCTGACGCTACAGAACTGGAGCTTGGTCTTGATCCGAAGAACGTCTGCTTTCCGAGCTCCAAAGCACTGAATGCAAAAGCCAACCAAGAGAACTCATGCTGTGAACCAAGGTCAGGTGGTTCCTCTTGTTTAGGGGAGGGCTGTGGAGAGAGGGGTTGAGGAATTGGCCTTTTCTGTCAACGCAGGGCACAGAGCTCTGCAGTCTTTGAAAGAGAAGGGCAGGCACATCTGAGGGAGCAACAGAAGAGACCTGGCAAAATATCAGCAGAGGACCCAGCAATGGATCCCAAAGGACAGACGCAAGGGGCAGGAGGGAGGCGCTGCAGAATGAAGGCGATGGTGAGAGATGAAAGTGGGGATGGAAAAGGCCCCTGCTGGCCGCCCAGAACCGCCTGTCCGCAGGGCTGCACGGGCGACGGCGGAGGCAGCCCAGCCAGCAGGAGGCGCTGTAATCAGCAAACCAAAGAGCAGCGCCCGCCTTGGAAGGGTCCGCAACCCCAGCCCGCAGGACCTAAGCAGGAAACGCCTGGCACTGCACTTGCTCCGGCGATGGTGTCGAATGTTTCACGCGCTTCTGCAATGCAGCGGGCGCCGTGCCTTCTTCTTACCGTAACTTAAAAGCGTAGCCCGGCCTCTTTCCACGATCCTTCTAATTCCCCGTTGGAATTCCGAACTGAGCCGTCCTGACGTCCAGACACCCGTTCAATATTTCTCCTGCGGGTGTTCTAATGGACTACTAGTTGGTTCAGCTTTGTCCGGGGTTTGTACGTAAAGGACAACGATGGAACATTCTACCAACAGCAGCAGAGTGCACATGCCTCTTAAGCACTGTGAAAAGCGTTTAGGAAAGTCTCAAAAACAAGCCACAATCAATTTAAAAGGATTGAAGTCATACAAAGTGTGTTGAAACGAAATCAGAAATTAAAAAAAAAAGAAAATTTCAGAAATGCATAAAAATGTGGGCTTT